>JAQIWK010001573.1:0-10151 GCA_034695265.1 Dissorhina ornata
GGTTTCAACTGATTCTAGTATCCACATATATTTCATAATGTGGATAAAAATTATTTTTTACTGATATTTAATGTATTATATAATTTTAATCAAGATGTAGATATATACTTTATATTTATGACTTCAAGTGCAATATTAGTGCCCAAAAAATAACCATTATCATCGTTGTGTGGTGTCCCTGATAAATAAAATTAAATAAAGTAAATGGTACATTTTTTGATAAACTTGCAATATATTTATTTAGTACAATATACACTCTATAAATTGTATAATTTATCTATTAGTGTATATAATAATTTATACTACATTATACAATACAATTCATAGATATATGAAAAAAATAAATTATAATATAATACTATTTTGAACTGAAATAAATTAATAGGAATTATGTGTGAATATCTCTCTCTCTCTCTCTCTCTTTCTTTCTTTTTTTCTTTCTTTCTTTCTTTCTTTCTTTCTTTCTTTCTTTTAATAAAATTAAATTTAGTGCCAAAAAGTCAGTTGTCTATAAATATAAATTAATTAGCATGTAATATGACCAGGCTAATATTTTAAACATTGTTCAAAGTTTGCATTTAGACTAACCATCTGTCCATTCATATCACATCTACTTATACTTCATATTTAGTAACAATTCATTAATTTAATTGTTTCGCTAATATTGACTCAAATATTTAGTTTTAATTTAAAACTTTTAAAAAACATAAAATTATTTTAATTGAATTCAAATAGTTTTATAAATTTATTAACATTTGAGAAATAATTTATTTTTATCTCCATTTATAATAATATTTATAAATTTTGATAAGTTTATTGTGGTCCATCCAAATTAAATAAAATACAATAATTTATTAATAATAAAATAAACAATAAAATAATTAAAATATATTTATTAAATTTGATTAATAAGTTGCATAAAAAATTTCAAGCAGATTATATAAGTTGCATTCAAGCAACAAAACAAGTAGTGTGAATAAAATTTTCAAATTAATTTTATAATAAAAATTAATTTTTAATATAATAAAAAATTAAAATAAATATAAAAGTTTAAATTTACTTATCAATTAAGCAAATTTTATGTTAAAATAACAATTAAATAACAATGAAATGCGAATATGATTTAAGTTTGACAAATAGTTAGTGATATTTATAAATATTAAAATTTTAAATATCAAACTAAATTAATAAATTTAGTTGCTTTACAATGGTCATATGTAAATTTCAATTAAAATATAGCATAGTTTATAAATGAACAAAGATTATTTTATTTAAAAAAAACTATTTATACTGACACTCTTTACTTCTAAATAGTTTAACTTTTTTTTTTTGTCTCAAACATTTGGGAGTCGTTCAAGATTGTCAAGATTATTAACAAACTTGAACAACAAATTAGTTTTATTAAAAAAAACTAATTACCATGGTCAATGAAGACCATTAAAATTAATTGAACTAATTATAGTCAGTGTCAGTTAGTTATAAAGATAATAGTTATAAAGTTATAAAGTTATAAAGATTTGCATTGAGGAGCAAACTTGGTTGAATATTAAAATCTAAACTGTTTAAAATAATTAAAATCAAATTAAAACTTGTTTTAGATAATTCATTTAAGGCTACCTTACATTGACTGTTCATAATTGATCCAGCTAATATTGTGGTCACTCAAATGTCGTTGAGCGCCGGCAATCAATGCAAATCAATTGCGAGCGCTCGACGCCGTCACCAAAAGTGATGGACAATATTTGTTACCATTGATGACGGTCTCAAAGTTGGGAATAACTTCGACATGAGTAATGAAATTGCCATGAATCTTGTTGTCCATCCATTTCATAACTAAATTTCGCACTAATTTTGTTTTATTTTTTGCCCCATTTGTGTGCAAACCCTTGATTATAGACTTGCAATCATCGTTGACCACCATTTGTTTGTGTGGTATACCCGACTCAGTCTTCAAGTAGTTACGAGCGCCGTTGACCAGCGCTATATTGGTCTCGGTATTAGTGACCGGAAACACTTTACCATAATGTTTAGCATTGCGCTTAACCTGTAAAATAAATTGTGATTTAATTTCATTATATTTCCACTTTTTAACCAATTCACTCACCTTTTGACGCCAATTATGGTTTCTCTTGGCTGACAAACCTCTGATAACCAATTTGTTGCCATACTTTTCATCAACTGTTCCCATATTTAGTTTCTTATTCTCTTTATTTGAATCGTTATCAGTTGTATCTGAAAATTTCCGTTTCTTATCACTTGGTTTAGTCCCAAACACTATGGGTTTGACAACTGGTTGTGGCCCTATATCTTTGTGGACCAATACGTTTTGGTCGCCATTTAGGCTAATAGCTGATCCAATTAATTGATTGTCCATTACTTTGTCCGAAACGTTAGTTAAAGCAACTGTATTGCCATTTACTTGGCTATCATTTGACAATTTAATTGTCTCTTTTTTCGGTGCCATTGAATCTATAAGTTTGACATCAATTTTATGTCCAAAACAGTCCATTCCTGCCATACGTTGAGCGGCTCTCTGGGCGTCGTCTTTACAGCCAAACTTAATGACCGCTTCCTCGCCGGCGATGGACTCGACTTTTCCGCCACAATTGACCGACAATTGAAACAATCTGTTGATAACTGTTTGCGACGGAACTTCTTTCGGCAGATTTGATACTTTAAGATAAGCTGTAGTTAAATAAGAGATCAATTAATAATTAACTTTAATTAAATCTCATTTATTATTAAAACAAACCAGGATTTAGTTGTTTGTCATTTTGGGTGATAGTATAAGCGCCACGAATGACACCATCGTATAGATAGGACTCATTTGCCGTATTCTTCAGATCCTCAGATGCGTGAGTCCCGTGGATCAGCACAACCACCACATCTTTACGGCGAGCGTTACGTATAGTTCGGACAAAATTAATATCACCCGTAATGACCGTCAGGACAGCTCCCGCACCAAACTTATCCACAAACATATCCATCAACTCTTGTAGCTTATCGTCGGCCGCATTCTTGGCCGCGCCGTTCACGTGGACTACATTCATACCGTTGCGATTCAATGACTCACACAAATGCGAATCCATACGTCGGGTGTCGGCCACTACGAAGAACTCTTTAGCGTAACCGCATTTTGGATGTCGGACATCGATGTGATGGCGAATATGTTTGACTACATCTGACGGACTCTTATTGCGAGGAATGGGACAGTTCTCGATGTCCCAGAAGATACCTAATGGACTCTTAATGCCGGGTTTATAATCCGACGACTTTAATGAATTCATTGTATTAATAACAATATAGCCTTATATAGTGGTTAAAACCAAAAACCAAACTATTATTGTAAATGAAAAGTATTTAATTAAATATTACGATTAGTTTGAAAGACTATTGTTATACAAAAAGGATATCATAAACATTTAATTCAAAACTTGCAACGATTGCAAACATTTAACTAAATGTTAGGAAACATTTGTATCGAATTTTATTACCGTAATTCTGCATAATTTATAACATGCTCTTATGAAATAAAATATGTTTATATAAAAATATGAATATAATACACCACGCAACATCTACTCACCATGCTATCAATATAAGCATAAAATAGCATTCAATAACGGAATTACGGTAAGTGTTGTTATTGACAACAAAATATCTTAATTTAATTTACAAGGAATTAAAGTTATTTGCATTCAATTAAAGTAATATATGAGTCATATATATATTATAATAGATATAATAATATATATATAATATTACATTAAGTTATAATTTTTACCTTAATATAAGTTTAACAATATTGGAATTTTAATACTATATTTTATTAAGATAACTATCACCATTCATCGAAAGTTTACGCTTAAGTTTTAAAACTTAAATTAAAACTTTTAATTTACATATTGTCATATAAATTGACAATATTGCTTCATACAATTCAAATAATTATATGAGCCATATTTACAAATAATTATATAATTACTACTGTACCAGGCTAATTTGAATGACATTCCAGTTATCTGGTCACTTCTTGTGTCCAATTCATTGATTAGAAACTAATTCACACTTTTATTGACTCATTATTTCCAATACATAAGTCATGAGTTTTAAACATTAATTTATTTATATTATAATTCTAATTAATATTAAATTAAATAAATCTATTAAACTTTGAATTGGAAAATAAATTTTATTTATAAATATTTTTAAAATATAAATTTAACTTGAACAAAAAATAATACTTTTATAATTAATAAATATTTAATTTATAAGTAATTCATAAACTATTTAATTAGTAATTTCAACAAATTATATAAAATTTAATTTCAATCATATTTGAACAAAGGTATATAAGCTAAAACAATAACTTTAAAAGCTATTCATAATTTTAATTCAATATATTTGTAATATAATTAAAAGACCTATCAATTTAGTATTTAAAATAATTATTATTTGAAATTTATGAATTCATTTAATTAATTTCAAATAATTACAGTTATTTAAATTGTCATAAACCTAAATAACGGTAATTAGTTTAATTATAAAACTAACCAATTTATCAATTATTTAATACCACTATAAAAATAATTGACAACAAAAGTATTGACTAAATTGATTGGTCTTAACATGTCTTATATAAATGTAAACCATAAAAGGATTTATATTTCTGGATTAGTTGACAATAAATTTATAGATAATCTTTATATAAATCAATAGACATTTTATAATACTGAATAACAATAGTTAGATTATTTGCATACAAAACAATGTGCGTTAACATTAATGTCTTGATTAATCAAGACTTGAAATATAATTAAAATTTTAAAATAAAACATAATTCTTTAAACAAATTGGTAAATATAAGGCCAAACTTAAGGCACATTTTACCGACTTGTCATTACTTTTGGGCCACTTTTTTTTGCCGATTTCTCGGCTTTTTAACATCACTCACAGTAGACTTGGTGTCCACTTCCGAGTCCTGTCTGTCTTTAGGCTTATAATGACTCCATTTGAGGCCACAATTTGGTCCCAAATGCACATTAGCGCCGTTGACCAGAGCTATACTGGCCTCGGGATTGATGGCCATTACGAATAGCAAAGCCTTACCATCTTTATCGGCAAATTTAGCGTCCCGTTTGACATCAACTATTTGATTGCCATTAAGTGAATTGTCGGACCAACTCATCACTAATTTGCGGACAGCTTTGCCCACATTTTCATCCTTTTTGGTTTCCATACCTATGATGACTGACTTACAGGTCATTTCATCGTATTTTGTACCTTTTGGATCAGCTTTGGATGCGTTTGACGCTTTTGAAGCATTTGGTTTGGGTTTTGGCGTAAATTTATACCATTTAATGTCATCCGAGTCTTTCAAATGCCGTTTGACGGCCGATACGATTAGGTTATTGTTGTGAGCACTGGTGGCCGTCACAAACAACTTGCCTTTACCGCCAAGAGTTACAAATGATATTGTATTTGGATTTATTTGCGGGTCTTTCCAATCCCTGACCAGTTTGCGCACCAAATCAACCAGATTTTCATCCTTTTTAAATGTAAGACCTTTGATAACAGACTTGCAGTTAATGTCATCATTTTGTCCAGTCTTTGCATTGTTATTGACTTCCACTTTAGTGTCAACTAATACTTTGGTCTCATTTAGTTTGACGGGTGATTTAGGCCCATAAGGTTCCCATTTAATGCCATCCAAGTCCTTAAAGTGTTTAGTGGCCGCCGTAATCAGTGAGTGATTATTGAGAGGGCTGTTGGCCATCACAAACAAGTTATTCTTACCTTCACCTTTACCGCCGCGCGTCACACTTGATATGAAATCTGGTTTTATTTGCGGGTCATTCCAGTCGCTGACCAGTTTTCGCACCAAATCAGTCGGATTGTCATTCATTTTAGTAAATAAGCCTTTAATTACAGACTTACACTGCGGGTCATCACCAACTATGCCGACATTTGACATCAAATTGTCTTCATTCATACTTTTAGCCCTTGAAAGAGAAAGATCTCTACGTTTTGTCTTAAATACTTTCCATTTGACGCCCGATTCTGGCCGTATGTGTTGTCTGGCGGCCGCTAATAGCTTTTGATTGGCATCGGGATTAACGGCCGTAACAAATAAACTTTTGCCTTTTCCTTCAACATTAGCTATTAAATTGCCGTTAATTTGTTTGTCTGACCACCCGTTGACCAACATTCGTACCAATTGTATCACTTTGTCTTCTGAAGTAAACGGTAATCCTTTGATAACTGATTTACTTTTGATGTCATTTTCATCAATAGAAACACTACTCTTTGTTAATACTTTACTCCTGTCTTGACTGCGAGCCCGAGTCTTAATGGGCGCTGTCTTCGGCACAATTCCGTCCATAAGCTTGACATCAATTTTATGTCCAAAACAGTCCACTCCTGCCATTCGTTGAGCGGCTCTCTGGGCGTCATCTTTACAGCCAAACCTAATGACCGCTTCTTCGCCGTTGCCGTCGACGGACTCTACTTTTCCGCCACAATTGGCCGACAATTGAGACAATCTGTTGATAACTGTTGACGAAGGAACTCCTTTCGGCAGATTTGATACTTTAAGATAAGCTGTAGTTAAATAAGAGATCAATTAATATCAGTTAATTTTAATTAAATCTCATTTATAATTAACCAGGATTTAGTTGTTTGTCAATTTGAGTGATAGTTTCTGCGCCACGAATCACATCATCGTATAGATAGACTTCATTTGCGGCACTCTTTAGATCCTGAGAGTGACTGAGTCCGTGGATCAGCACAACCACCACGTCTTTACGTCGAGCGTTACGTATAGTTCGGACAAAATTAATGTCACCCGTAATGACTGTCAGGACAGCGCCGGCACCAAACTTATCCACAAACATATCCATCAACTCTTGTAGCTTATCGTCGGCCGCATTCTTGGCCGCGCCGTTCACGTGCACCACAACCACACCGTTGCGGTCCAATGATTCGCATATATGCGGGTCTATACGTCGGATGTCTGCGGCCACATAGAACTCTTTAGCGTAACCGCACTCCGGGTGTCGGACATCGATGTGATCGCGAATATGTTTGGCCACATCTGACGGACTCTTATTGTAAGGAATGGGACAGTTCTCGATGTCCCAGAAGATACCCAATGGACTCTTAACAGTTACCGTATTGCCTGCTATATTAGCAATGACAGGGATGTCTTGTTTGTCACCCGAAGGTTTTCCACCCAATAACTTCTGGAGTGACTTCATTGTTGTTAATCTGATCGTTGATAACAATTACAAAACTATTTATAAACAATATCGCCGTATATTGTCTTTAATACTGAGACCTACTGTACAAAGAATTAGTAAATGAGACACATTTTATTAAATACATATACAGACCAGTATTGAGGCAGTTGTCGACACACTTGATCACCCAAACTGATCCCACAATCAAGTGAGTGATTGCACACCAATAGCTCAATGTTATGAAACTATTATTGATTATATTTAGTTGTTTGTTGTCGTCATTGACAACCAATTACCTCTATATTTAACTTTTGATCACAAGTTGTGATTCACAACTACCGCTACAAAACTTGTAATACAAGTAATGTCACAAAACTTTTGATCCTAAATAGTGATCATTTAGTAGACAATTAGCCGGGTATTTGTGTGAACAAACAAAAAACAGATATATATTTATTAAACAATAGTTGAATACAAGAGTCATATTATGAATGACTTTATTTAAGATAAAAAACTTGAACGACTGTTATATGAATAGGGAATGTATTGGATGTCACTGTCATTGTCATCGTAGACATCGTCCTCATCGTCGCCATCAGTATCGTCGGTAGTCATCGATTGTGTGGTTGTAGTGTCTGAATGTCGCGACACATCTCTTGCTTGATAACGAGTCCATCGGATCTTATGTTCGGGTCTTATATGACGTTTGGCGCCCATAACCAGCGCTTGACTGGCCTTCGGGCTGATAGCGGTCACAAACAAATTGACTTTTGCGTCGCCCGCATGTCTGGTCCGCGTATTGGTCTCAACATTGACTATAGATCTGCCGGTGACTGCTATATCGTTCCAGTCGTCCACTATTTTGCGGACATATTCGGTGATATTTTTGTTACTTCTTGTGACCAATCCTTTGATAACTGATTTACAGTTGTAGTTATAGTCAACATCGTCACTATAGGTACGATTCCTATGGATATATCGCCGCCATTTGATACCGCAATTAACCTTCAGGTGATAGTTGGCTGCTTTGACCAGTGCTTTGGACGCGTCCGCGTCAACGGCCGTCACAAACAGATTAACCTTTGCGTCCAATCCTTGATTAGTTTGTTTGGTATTGCGCTCAACGGACACAATATAATCACCGGTCACTATACGGTCTCTCCATGAGTTGACAAACTCTTTGATTATTTCCAATACATTGTCGTCTTTACTGGTCTTAAAGCCTTTAATGACTGATCGCCGGTTGTCGGCCACTGGTTCTTGTTTTTTCAAAGTCCAACCCAAACCCGATGTATAACTAAAACATACAAAAATTTTTATATTAGAAATAACTTTAAACCCATTGATCACTACTAACCCATCCATTTGTGTCCATTTAATATCAGGTATCAAATGATTTAGAGCTGAAGTCATTAGTTTTTGATTGGCTTCGGGAGTGATGGCCGTTACGATCAAAGACTGGTCAGACTGTTGGTCAACATTGACTATAAATCTAGAATTAATGTTAAAGTCTTCCCATTTGACTATCATTTGTTGAATAATTTCAGTCAAATCGTTGTCACCCCTCATGACATACAGTCCAGTGATAATTGATTTACAAATATTGAACTCTTGGGCTTCGGTACTGGTCTGTAGATTATCAATCAGTTTGACATCAATTGGTTGTCCAAAACAGTCTTCGCCGCTAATCCGTTGTAGCGCTCGTATGGCGTCGTCTTTGCAGCCAAACTCGACCAGAGCTTTGCCGTCAATTAAATTAACGGGTTTCCCGCCACAATTGCTGGTCAATCGGGACAATCGGGCCACAATGTCTTTGATGGGCCGATCGACCGGCAAATTACCCACTTTTAGATGAAAAGCTATAAATAAAAAACAAAACAATCAATTAATTTGCTTATTATTTAAGACTATAGACAAAGACTTTGTGTCAACTCTTGGGAAGCGGTGGCGATCGGTACACCATCGATGACATCAGTAAAAGCGTACGACTCTTTGACCATTAGCTTCAAATCGGGTGAACAATAGTTGCCGTAAATGAGGACAACAGTGATGTGTTTGCGGTTAGCGTTGCGTATAGTTTTGGCAAAATTGATATCACCAGTGATTAGCACAAGAACTGGTGATCGGCCACCAGTGGGGCGACAGTTGTCCACAAAAGCGTCCACGAGTTCGGCCAGTTTATCGTCGGCCGCATTCTTGGCGGTCGAGTTGACGTGAGCGACGGTAACGCCCTGTCGGTTAAGGCCGTCGCTGATGAGGTCAGGCAATCGTTTTGAGTCACAACAACAGGTAAACTCTTTGGCAAACCCGCACTCGGGATGTCGTTCGGCCACAAACTGTCTAATCCTATTGACCACACCGGCCGCCGATTTAGTCAATGGTATCAAACAGTTTTCAATGTCCCAAAAGATGCCCAGCGGTACGTCCGACGGCTCGGTGACCAACACTGACGTCTCGTTCACTATGACTGGCCGTCCAGACAATGGCTGTTGTGGTTGTAGTGATGGTTGCGGTTCGGGCGGTGGTTGACGGCCACTACCGGACAACTGTCCACTAATACTACTACTACTACCGGACGACTGGTCAGCCAATTGCCGATCCATAACAGATCCCATGCGATCGCTAATCATAAACAATAGGACTAATGGTTTGATTGGAAAACAATAGATATTATTATTAATGATTAAAACAAATGTCTTGTAATTGTTTTGTCCAATCAATCGATGGTTTAATACTTTTTGTTGTATTTCACATCAAAAACAATAATTCAGTTTTGAATGCATTTCTAATTGCATTTCAAATGAATTTTTTTTTAAATACAGTTTTTTTATTCATTGTATGATTCATACAATTAAAAGTCACTTTCACTGCACAACACGTCTGTGTTTTTATAATTGATTATAAATTTTTTAA
>JAQIWK010001574.1:0-10148 GCA_034695265.1 Dissorhina ornata
AGTATATTATATAAATATTTATAAATATATGTATACAACTTATATTGAATAATTAAAATGAATAAAATAAAATACATAAATAAATATTTTAATAATAAAAAATTTTATTAATGATAAAGTATACATTGTAATGCCTATATTAATTACATCATAGTCATATGTTTGACAAATATTTAAATTTTATAACATTTACTTTTATTAATATTTTATTATGAACATATTGATTTTTTTGAGACATAAAATAGTTTTTATACAAATAATTTTTATACTGTTCATATAATAAAGTATAAATATAGTATATTTAATTTTAAATAATGCTCAATTTGTTCGGGTACAATTTTATTATAGCAGTAAATCAGGTATAGATTGAAATTTTATTAAATTAAATATTAATTTTTATTATAATATTAAAATAACTTAGTGGCATCCATTTGTATTTTTCAAAAACAATTCTAACCAAGTACAATTTGATGGCGGTATTAGCGTGCAATTAATTAATACCCTGAGCAAATTATGGAACTTTACATATTCTATTGTTCACACTAATGGGGTTAATGGGAAACGGCTACCTAATGGCACCTGGAATGGTATTGTTGATTTATTGCTAAATAAGGTAGATACTTTTACAAAAATTAATTTAACTATCTTATAATTTAATTTATACAAATTAAATTTTTGTTTTATATAGAAAGCAGATATAGCAATATGTTTAACATTAACAAGTGACCGAGCTCAGGTTATTGATTATTCATATCCATACATAATTGATACAGTTACATTTACTGCTCCATTGCCAATCATCAAATATGATGTTAATCTACTTGAATCGTATGATACATTAACATGGATATTTTTATTACTATCAATTATCATGCTAATTATTATTTTAATTATAATTAATTATAATATTAAAATAAACATAGCTTGGACAATTATATTAGGAGTGTTTGGACAAAAAATATCTTGCTTAATTTTATATAAAAGTTTTCAAAATAGTTTGTTGTTACTAACTTGGATATTTGTTATTATTGTATTAAAATGTTTATATTCAGGATCAGTTTATTCAGTATTAAATATACCGCATAAATACGGCATTGAAACTGTAAATCAACTTGTTGAAGCCCAACAAAATAATAAAATAATAATTATTGTTAATCATGGCTCATCTAATCAAATTGTACTGGTTAGTTTTGATATTGAACTAAAAATTAATTTTTAATATTAAATAAATAATTATTTTCTTATATTTTTATCAGGATAAATTTGCAAAAGAACACATTGGTTTTAATTACACTACGGTCAATAGTCGACATCGTTTTAATTATTTAAATACTAAACAATCTAGGTCATACTCGCACGTGACAAATAGATTATTTTTACAATACGGTCTATTAAGTCACAACATTACTGGCCATTATGTACCTGAAGTTAATCAAGAATCAACAATTTCGCTTGATCAATTAGCTTTTGGGTTTAGCAAGCAATTTTTATATAAAACTCATTTTGATAAAATGTAAATTTTTATTTATGTTAACTAAATGCAAATTATATTAATTTATTTAACAATAATTTATTTTTTTAATATAATAGAATACATAGAATACGCGAATCATTGTTAGTTAAACATTGGAAAGAATTAATATTTATGAAATATTATAATCGTGGTTATTTAACTGACTATTCAAACACTCATCATGGTGAAAATAAAAACAATAGCATAAATTTCCAACATTTATATGCAATATTTAAATTTTATTTATATATTAATATTGGCTCAATATTGTTAATATGTTTAGAAATTATCTACCAAAAAAAATATTTTCATATAATTTATACATTAATACAATTATCGCCAACAACTTTACCTCACGAGCAATAAGCCAGGTCCCTATCAATGTTTATACTTATCAAATATAATTAATTTTTTATTTTTAATTAAATAATCAACAAGAAATTCAAATAACATAAATTTACACAACAATATAAACATGATCAATTAAGTCATATCATCAAATATCTCAGCCATCACTACAAACTCGCCAAATAAAAAATTAGACACACTTGGACTATCCGATTCACTACTATCATTATTATGACCATGGTCATCATCTTATAACCAAATAAAGTAAAACATTTACATTGAACTAATGTTAAGCTTATACATAAATGTACATTGATATTTTACTTTTTTTTGGGTATAAGGTCATTATCATCACTATTATTGTATCTATCATACAGTCCATCGCCAATCATATAGGCGGCCATCGTTTGAATCCAATCTATATTATTGTTTGTATCGTTATTATCCTCAATAAGTTCATTCATATCTATTTCAACAATACATACATGTATCTTGATGTTTTGTAGTAATTTTACTATTATATTTATTAGAACAACTTAGTGTTGTTGACAGTGTCCAGGTTGTTTTATTTTTAGTATTAGTTATATTAAAATAATTTAATTTATTTATATATAAATTTTGAAAATAAATTAAATAAATAATAACACACATAGACTACAGGTAGCGTAAATTAACCTGTGTAGCCAATGTTACGGCTGTCGTAGGATATGAATTACCAGGGTCTAAAAATTGCTCATAAATTATCTAATAGTTAATATTTTATTCAAAAATAACAATTAAAAACTTTGATACAAATCCTGTTTATTAAAAAACATTAGCGACAGACGTACAAAAAATACAATAATTAAATATTACAAAATTAATTAAAATTTACAAAATGTTATATATAAGTTTACAAATTATTTAAAATATTAAAAACAAGTTAACAAGGTGAAGGCGTCCAGACAACTTAACTATAGTGGCAATTGTGCCGCATATTTAAACACTAAAAACAGGTACACTATTATCATGTGATTTGAAATATAAAACTTAAATATAAAATACAATACAAAATATTATGAAAACTTAATAATTTATAAATATTTTAAATATTAATAATTAAAATATAATACTTTTACGCAGAGGCGTAATAACAATAAATTGTGCTTGATTTTTAAATTTTTATAATTACCATTACATCCAATTATTGCTAGTGATATAATTATAAATATAACAATATAAATTAACTTTTTAAAATTTTAATATTCAATTAAAATTAGTAAAAACGTTACAATTAGAATTTGGGACAAAATATTTTTATTAACATTGATTACTCATAGGCATAGACTAATTCTTTTTAGCATCATTAGTTATGCAAACATCTCTATTATTATTTAGACAAAAATTTTTCATTAAGCTTTACCCTGGTAAGTGTTTGTTATATATACAGTATGGAATAGGGAATCAAAATTTATGTAAAATAATTGAATAATTTTTACAAAACAACAATTAGTTATTTTAAACTTAATAATAACTCAAATTTTAAATATAAGTATAATTTAAAATATTATTGATAACAAAATTAATTGATTATTTAAAAAATATTAATGTTAAACATATTTAATCTTCCATATAATAATTTGCGCCATACGAATCAATCGAAATAGTATCATCATTATTTGATGATGCCATTTTATTCTCGTCAATATTTATGGAAGATACTACAAAATCTTCCAAATTGACCGGACGCATTTTCAATGCATAATCGGCTAAATTATTTAAATCATGCTTGGCTAGTTTAATAATTTCTGAACATGATGATTTAAATTGCTGGCAACTAGCATCTTTGCACAATACCCTTAAATCGCTACCCGAGTAACCATCGGTTAAATAAGCTAGGTTTTTATAATCAACATCCGTGTCCAACTTAGTGTTTTCTAATAACAATTGTAATATTTTAGCTCGCTCATCAAATCCTGGCATTGGTACCTTAATAATCATGCTAAACCGCCTTAATATAGCTTGGTCAATAGCTTGTTTTCGATTGGTGGCGCCTAAAACTATAACACCTGAGTTAAACAAGTTTGATTGTAGGCCATCCCATTGTATCATAAATTGTGCTTTCATCATGCTGGTTGCTTCATGGTCATTTTGGCCACGTTTGCTTAGAAATGCATCAATTTCATCAATAAATATTATGCATGGTTTTATTTTGTGTGCTAATGTAAATACAGCAGTGGCCATTTTTTGTGATTCACCATAATACATATTAGTTAGTGTAGGTATATTTAAATTAATAAACCTAATCAAAAAATATCAATTTGCATAAGTTATTGTTTGGGTATTTTATTTAATATAAAATTATATTAATTTTGTAATGTAATGTAAATAGATGCACTTTCTATATAAAAGGCATTATATACAGTGAATAATACAAACCTAGTTTTAGCTTCGGTGGCAATAGCTTTAGCAATAGTTGTTTTGCCACAACCAGGGGGTCCATGCAATAGTATGCCAGTAGGTGGACACGAATGGGGCAATATATGTTTAACATGGTTATACATCAACAAAGGCAAAATTAATTTAGCCTTTATATCGTTGATAATATTACTAATTCCACCAATATCATTAAATGCTACGTTTATATCATCAGGTAAAATTAATTGGTCAATCAATATTAATTCATGTTTGTTAAAATTATTAATGTTATACAAGCCAAGCTTTGTTAATTTTTCATCAATCTATAATGCAATAGATTATAATTAAATTATAAAATATTAAAATGGATCAAGATTAAACTGAACAATATTGAATTTAAATCAGAATAATTAATGAAAAAAAACTTACTTTATTTCTATGAAAATTCAATTTAAGTTTTTTACGATAAATAAAAGATATTAATATAATTGAGCCAAATATTATAAAAGACCATTTGAAACAGCTTATATTATAAGCAATTTCTTGATTACTTAAATGGTATTTGTTAGGTGTTGTATACATTGTTTTATTTTTATAGTTATTTTATATTAAATTGGAATGGCTGATATTCTTATTATGATGTTTTATATAAAGCTGTGACACAGCTCATTTTGTTTATAATCAAAATTATAACATAACAATCATTATGCAAACATGATAAATTTGCAGTTTTTGTTGAATTGCATATACAGTGTGTTAAATATATTTCGAACCACCTTCATGTTAGTTATAACATAATTATTTTATATAAAATATTCTAGTCACAAAAAAAATAAATCAGTAGTGATTTAAATAAAGCACTAAGTGTAGTATTTATACAAATTATTAATAACCCCCATAATGCCTTTTAGGAGGCGTGCACGTGAATATACTAAAAATGCCATCATGTGGTTAATTATTGATATTTGCAATAATATGTTGTTTAGAAAATATTCAACCTACTCACTTGATTCCCTAATAAATTCTGAACAATTTGAGGTCCTACAATACATTTTCGACCATCTAATTAAAAAGTTATCCATGGTCTGAAAATAGTTGAGTGTGGAAAATATACTACATAGAAAATAAGGTTAATTGTTTGAATCTTTAAACTTTTGGTGATTTGTTATTATAAGTAATTAAGAATTAATTTTTTCATATAACTTAATAAATCTATAGTATGTTTTATAATATAGAATAAAAATTTTGATTTTCTCAATAGAACGAAAATAATTAAAATATTAACATTTTTGTTACTTTTTCCGTTTTGAGATTTTTGCTAAACAAATTTGTTTATTTATGTTTTCTAACAATCTTAAAAATACAAAAAATTATTTTTAGAAACTGCATTTATTACTCTTTTATTATCAACATTTATTTGGTTTTAATTATCATTATAAGTATTTTATAAAAATTATTGAAATTTAGCTTACATGAAAGTGGTTCAAAGTATAGTTAACACCCTGTACATTTTATCAAATTTTAATTATAAGTGCGCAAGTTCAAGTAATTCACAAAGTTAAATTTTTGTACACTTATTGAGCAAAAATTTGAGAAATAAATTGATTTGTATATACATATCGTTTCTGTATACAGACATACATAGTTTTATTTATACTATTTTTAAATTACATAAAATAATTAAAATTATTTATATTTTCAATAAAATTGTATAACTTTATAAAAATTTTATTCACAAATCATGTCATATTTAAAATAAATGAATATATTTATTTCATATAAATCTTGCAACTTCTTACAATAAATTAGGTTTATAATATTTATAATCCAATAAATAATACAAAAATTATCTAATCAAACTGCATTTACTGGTTTTTATTATTATATGATGAAAAAAACATTTACATTATTTATTTATAATTTATTAATTGTTAAAAGTTATAAATATCAATAAATTATTTTTGAAATATATATATCCAAATTGTGTATTGTTAATTAAGAATATAAAATTATGACCAATGTGATTTAAACTCTATATGTTTAAAATAGAATAAGTTTATAAAAGTTTGACGAAAAATTTGTTATAATTTTTCTGACCATTTATTATATGACAAAACAAATATTTTCATATAACAATATATATGACATAGTCACTTTACTTGTGAAAAAATTGTTTTTGTTAATTTTTTTGTTTTTACAAAATTACATGGTTGATATCAGCCAAAGTCTATTTGATTGCAAATAAAATAAATTTGCTGTTCATGTGTTCGATTTGACAATTGGTTACATTATAATTGCATTATACATTGAAATTATTCAGTAATATAAGTTTTATTATTTCATTTTATATTCTATTTTATATATAGAAATTTTAAAAATAAAATTTACATATTACTTCATTAACTTTATAAAACAAATAAATTAAATAAAAATTTTCAATTTTAATCATAATTAATTCAATAGGAAAATTACACATGGAACAAACATTAGCCATTGGTGTAGTTATTGCTAAAAAATTTGTTGGTGAAGTTGCAATTAGTTTGGCGGCATCAGGTCCTTTGGCATGTATGATTGTTGGAATGGTTGCGGCGTATGTTTGTGGTTTAGTTGTACATGGTATATACGAATACTTTAGTCGTGAATCATCACAGAAAACTAATCCGGGTACACATGCATATTCTAATGGCAAACAATTCAACAATGGTCGATCAGGTTTATTTAAATGGTTTAATCGCAACCAAAAAGAAATAGATGATAATCCTCACGAGAATTTGATTCAAAAAGAAGATTGATGATAAAACTTATAACGTACTTATTGCAAGTTTTTAAGATTGATAAATTTATTTTACCGTATTTTTCTATATATTAACCGCGGTTTAAAATTTTTTTTTTGCAAATTTGTTTAAATTTTTTAATATAAACAAAAATTACTTTTCAGATAATTATTACTAACTTTTATTCAATCTTCTAACTATTCAATTAGATTTATATTGATCATATTAAGCTAATTATGATTACATACGACTTGTACATGGATGCGGCTTATATATAAAAAAAATACGGCTTTTGCTCAATATGTGATTTTCAAAAATACAATTATAAATGTTTTAAAACTATATTTTTATTATAATTCTAAAAAATTGTTATCAATAACAAATTTTTTCACATTAATATAAAAAAATTTTAAATAATTGGGAAATTAAATTTATTATAATTATTTAAATAATTATTCAAATATCTTATTTATTATATAATGTTATAAAAGTTTTTTCTTGACAATAAAAAATTAATTAATGTACCAATCCAAAAATATATTAATTTAAGATATATATAGAACAAAAAATATTTAAAATTTAAATATATTAAATATTAAACTTTTATACAGCTTATAAACTTCTGTTCATTTTGTTCTCTATATAATCCCTGACCTGTGACTATAACCTTTGCGGTTGTGCCAACTTAATTTTTAATTCTTTTTAGTTAATTGCATCATAATTAGATCAAATATATCTTTAAAATACAATTTATAAATGTGAATTATCTCCAGCCGTTTACGAGTAAATAGTTTTTAAAATAAGTTATTTTTTTGATAGGGCCTAATAAATGTATAATTTCTAATATTATTTCCATAAATTAATGAAAATTCTAAACATACATTTAATTTTGCAAGAAAAATGCTCTACTGCTAATGATTAGTATAAATAGTCTCAATATAAAAATAATTGTGAGCAGTTATTTAAATTTCAATTTTTTACAATTAAAAAGATTTTTGTGTGATGGATATTTGTTTTAATCTTTGTTTATAACATAATTTATAATTTCAAGAAAAAATATTTTTATCAAATTATTTATTTGGTTTTATTACTTTTATTGTGACATAATTTTATTAATTTCTTTGTTATTACACAACTACATGGTTAATAATATTTATTATTTAAACAAAGTCCAGTTTGTTATAAGTAATAATAGTTATTTACATTATATAATGTTGACAGTATATTGTGCAACTCATGGCACAACCACTACAATTACAGGAGTGCCAAAACTACAGCTAACACTACTATAACACCAACCAGTTTTACTAATACACTGACATCAGCGCCACAACAACACAACACATTACATCCTATTTCCTCTAATAAAGCCTATATTGTCAGTCCTAACCATATTTTTGATGCCAACAGTTTTATTTTCAAGTATATCTAAATTTTATCATTAATATTCACTTAATAGTATGTTACACAAAATTTTATATATAAACTTATAAGATATATGAACCCATTGGTAATAAAGAGAGTCCTTTACTTTTTATAAATTAAACTTAAAGTTAGAAATATTAACTTTTAAACTATATACTAATTTAAACTTTATTTAAAATAACACCTAGCACACCTGTTTTGTTTTATAAATAAACAACAAATAATTTAACTTAATTGTAAACCACTTTATCGTGCAGATCATAATAATACATCTGTACACATAATTTTATTGATAATTATATCCATAATAAGTAAAAAATACTTTTATTGGCATATAAATATTCTGGGTGCTATATTCTGTTGACAAAAACTGCAATATAAAACTGTAATTTTAAAGTTTTATAGTTGTTTTATAAAAATAAAAGTGACCTTGCTCATATTAATGTTTAGTAATGTAGCTGTGTAGCTAAAATTACAGTTTTTTATAGCGGTTTTTGTCAACAGAATATAGCACCCAGAATATTCATATGCCAATAAAAGTATTTTTTACTAATTAGAGACATAATTATCTTCAAAATTATGTGTACAGATATTTTATTTTGATCTGCACGATAAAGTAGTTTACAATTTAGTATTTATAAAATAGCTTTTAATTTTGTAATTAAATTGTTTATTTTATTCATTAATGTGCCCATTCAATTAATTAATATAACAAATGGCAATCCAAATAAAGTAACTTCTATAATATTAATTAATAAAGAATATAATAAAAAAAATAATGAAAAAGGTGTTAAAAGAGGTAAACATCCAATCCTATGGAAACAAAATCGTTATAGTTTATTATTAAATTCAGTAAGTTTACTAAAATTATAAAAATTTAATTAAATCTATAATTAAAATTATAAAAAATTAAAATTAACAAGGCTAATTCTCTTGTTAACTCAAATGGGAATGAATTACCAGGTAAGACCTTTATTGAAATAAAGGATTGTTGTCATAATAAATGCTATAAAACTATTACAAATAATTGTCAAAAAGTTTTATTTGAACAGTAAGTTATAATAAATATATACATAATTTCCTTAAACTTTATTATATATATATAATTTTTATTTATAACCAGTATTAAAATAAACAATTTTGTATATTATTTTAAGTATAATTTAATTAATTTACAATTATATTAACTATTTTGAAATACAAAAAATATTTATAAATAACAAATGTAGTTTAATCGATGAATAGGTTTTAAGTTATAGACAAAACAATTGATTTACTTTTTAATAAAATAAAGTTTTATTTAATTTAAATTGTATAACTAAATTTTAATTATTTAATTTATAAATACACTTTGTAACTGGAATTTGCAAACTAATTATTTGACCAAACTTTTACAAAGAGTAAACAATAAAAGTAATACTAATGGACGGAATAATTGGCAATACTTTTATGATAATAATGGCCATAAAATATAAGTTTGTTTAAAATTTTTATTAAGTTTATATCAAATAAGCAACGAAAAAATTGAAAATATTAGAAATAAAATTATTAATGGTAAAGCATTTTTTATATAAAACGTATTTTAATAATATGTAAATTTTATATATTTAAACCAAGTATAAATTTTTATAATATTTAATTTAACAATACTATTTTTATCTGCATTATATGTTATAATGTAGATTATAGAT
>JAQIWK010001575.1:0-10147 GCA_034695265.1 Dissorhina ornata
ATTTTGTGTGGGAAACTTGAAATGCACTGACAATTTTCATTTTATATATTATCATGCTTAAAATATGGGTATAATAAGTAATTATATGGTGCTAAACTTGATTAATTTGTTTTATGAAGTGTATGGTTTTGAAACGATTGCCATGTATACCCATATTTATGCTGTATAAAAATGTACATGTAACTGTGTATTTTTTGGTTATTGATAAAGTCTGGACTTTCAAATTAAATAAATTAATTAAATAAATAAAACTCTAATAAATTAAATAAACATTTGTGTGCCTTTACATGAAATTATATACATTTACTGATGTTTAATCTAGATTAAATTTAATTGTCAAAATTGTCTAAAATATTAATTTATAACAAACCGTTAAATATTAAACTTTTATAACTTTGTTTTTTCAAAAACTTTGTGAAACTTATATAATGAGAAATGAAAATAATTGAATTGTTATTTCATTTATTTATCAGTTATACATGTATTGATTAATGACATCATTCAAACATAATTTATCATTTAATTGATAATTAAAAAGTAATTTTTGATTGTATTTTAAATTGCGAAAATAACTCGACATAACAGGCATAAGCAGTACTTATACATTAAACACTGTTTGAAATGATAAGTTTTTGGTAAATCTTTAAAATATAGTTTATAATATAAACTTTATATTATAAAATTATTTATATTAAATTATATCAGCTATAATTCCTGTACTGTTTGATTTGATTTTATATTTTAAATAAATTTTAAACACACAATTGTGCATGGATACTAATTCAAATAATAGATTTAATAAAATATATCTAGTTCAAAAATATCAGGTTAAAAATTTAGTACTTTTATTATTAAATGAAAGTTATTTGAAAGTGAAGTATTGTTGCAAAGTTTGCAGTATTGGTGAATTATGATACCAACAGGTGCATATCTTAATAATTTTTCAAATATTATACATTAAACCATAGCACCTTGCATAAATATATTGTTTGATTAAATTGTGTATTGTTTTGAACAGCTTTAATCATATAAAAGCTAAATAAAGTTTCTTATTTTATTATAATTTACAATATACATACAGAGTTTAGTTTAGTTTAGCATTTGATTTACAATAATAGGAATTAAGATTTGGAATTCACATTTACTTATCTAAATGGTAGATAAGTGTCACCCATACTGTGCTCATACGCTAATGAAGTGATTGGATGAGGTTTTAAGACCAATACTAGTGCTTAAATGTTAAGATATAAGTAGATTTTTGAAGAACACTGGTGTAAATTATCTTTAGTGTAAAGTTTGGCTTCGACTAGAAATACGAGTAAATAAATAGATTTTAAATTTCTATTTTTACAGAACAGTATAAAGTATCGGTATAAAGAGATAACCAGAAATCCGTCAATTGGTTGGACCCAAACCTATAAATTGTGATACATTTCTCTTTATTTGAAGTATTAGTTTCGTTTCAGTTCTCTTTCACTCTCGACACTCATCTAGTCGTGTGCTTTGAAGTGATTTTCATTTTTAAGCATTTAATTGTTAATTGTTTAATTGCATCGCTTTTATGTGTTGCCAATATATTTATCCTTTTGGACATTCATTTGTAAATTATGGGTAAATTGAAACACCGAAGAGCATCAGCATCTTGCTATTCATCTTTTACGGAATTTTTCTTAACTTTAAGAACTTTTAGTTTACTTCACTATAATTGCTGTAAAATGTATTACCATTATAGTGATGTTATTTAATTACATAATTTAATTGTGACTTTTTGTTTGTTTGTTTGTTTGTTTGTTAACATTAGATTGCTTAAAATTTTTAAGTTTTATAAAATAGAGTTTTCTTTATATTATTTGTGTTTAAATTTAAAATATAATTCAATTTAAAAAATGTCTGAAAATCATAATCAACCGAAGCCTACAAATCAATCACCCGATACTAACAATAAAAATATTTTACAAACAACTAATGGAAATGATTACGAGATATTAATTGGAGACAACAGCTATGCCAGCACTTCTGGTGCTAGTTGTGTATCGGACAGAAGTGATTGCAACAATCCTTACCGCAACTACATATCATCTCCCCATACGTTTCTGTTAGTGCTGTTCCTCATTATATACGTTCTACTCATTCTGTTGGGCGCTTCTGTATTCTCGCTGTTTGAACAGAAGGCAGAGTTTCAAATACGGGACCAATTGTTACGAACGCAACAAACATTTCTAGCCAAACATCCATGTGTTGATGGTATATACAATTGTTTTAAACAATTATATCCTAATAGTTAACTAACTTTTCTAATTTCTTATTAACAGCCGAATCACTCGATGAGTTTATTGGGTCAGTAATAAAGTCATTGGATAGTGGAGTTAATTTACATCAAATGAATCAAATGCTCAAATTAAGGGATCATCGTAACATACCGATGCCCCGGGCACAGGCATCACAATCATCTACCCCACAGAGTATTAATTCAAAAGCGGGTGACAGCAATAGTCATATCAAAGAATTTAAAAGCTATGCAAAAGAGCCTAAGACTGGATCTCATGACAAGAATAAAGCAGTAAAGCAACAGAATAGCGAAAATTCTGATTTACTGTCGTCTGGTATTCCAACAGAATATTCCAATTGGGAATTCACGTCTAGCCTGATGTTTGTGACGAGTGTGGTGACCACTATTGGTTACGGTCACGTCACACCCATCACAGTTGAGGGCAAAATGTTTTGTCTGATATTCTCGTGCGTTGCCATTCCCTTTACATTAGTATTTCTATCAATAATCGTATCGCTACTAAAGAACGGTCCGATCAGGATATTTGAGAAATGGCTCATTAGATTCATTTCAATGCACTTCCGAAATACACCTGATTTTTTCATACGATTACTCCATGTAGTAATAGTTACATTCATTTTACTTTTATTAATATTAATATTACCGGCCTTTCTCTTCTCCTACATGGAGAAGGAATGGACTTTTTTGGACTCCATTTACTATTGCTATATAAGTCTAACAACAGTTGGTTTGGGAGACTTTGTTGCCACCACTTCTGATTTCACTCAATACGAATCGTTACAATTATACAGAATTTGTAAGAATATTATACTTTAATATATTTTAAATGATAAGTTTTAACAAATAATTTAATTAACTTATAGGTACAATAATTTATCTATACTGTGGACTGGCGATGATAATGCTATGGATTGCTGTTATCCTTCGTATTCCACAATTGAATTTAAAACCGCTTTTGCTAACAGAAAAAGAAGACCCGGAAGAACATCTTAAGATTGCTGATTATAATAAATCTAATAATTATGGCACACAATTTAATCCTCAAAAATGATTATAATTTTATTATATATATTTTTTAATTAATAATTTAACCAATTTTTGGATATTTTTTTTATTGAATTTTATATTTGAACTTTGATCACAAATAAAATTGTTTGTATTTAAAATTGTTAATTAATTTTAATTCAAAAAAATCAATTTGTTTGTTGATATTTTAATTAAATTTAATTAATATTTTTTTCCAAAATAAGTGTGAATTTAATATTAATATTATAGTTACACAAAGTATTCAAATATATTAGTATCATACAATTATTATATAATTGGTAAATATTACAAATATTTTATAGTTTTTTACAACATATTAATTTAATTTAAAAACATTAATAACTTAATTTTCTTCAGTGGCAACGGTTGGTATAAATTTAGGCTGAAGTTTGCAGGCGCAGTGGTGTGGGGCTAGGGTTTTAGTTACAAAATAATTATTATAATAACATTTAAAACTTGATTTTTAAGATAAACAATAATTTACCCGAAACATAGCCCCATTGAGGGGGTTTATTTCCTGCTTGTTTATAGTACATATACATCCATCCGTTACGTTCAGTACATTCACTGTGATATAAGGATGATATTCCCAAACACTGACCTTTGGTTTTGATTAAAAAAATTATATTCTTATGACTAAATTTTTTTGTTATAATATATCATGTATTTTGTAATCAATACCTTTAAGATTAGCGCATCGGTATGAATAAACAAACTGCTGCAGTTCCTCCTCCTGAACCACTTCTACTTTATTATCGTATAAATCATGTGTTGTATTTACCTGATATACACAATTATTACACTCAAAATACTTTATTTTATTTTGCAAATCATACAATTACTAAATAATCAATTATAATTTATTTGTAACTATATTTTAAAAATTAAGTCAAATGACCTTAAATTATGTATTTATCAACACGTTTTTTAAACTTCAATTATCAATATTTTGTTTACTTAACAGGCAAATTATATTAGGTTTTTTCCAACAATGTTAAATTGTTATAAGTTATAACTAATTAATTATAAGTTATAATTTATAACTAAATTATTATATACTTTTAAATAATGACAAACCTGTTCCCATTGACGAGTTGTTTTGCAAATCTCTTCGGACGGAAACTTTTCCGTTTCACCAGAATTTCGTTTTCTTATATCAGTTTCAGAATATTCTTTAGTTTTGGACTGAAATTGATATTAATTTGTATATTTAACACAATATAATGAATGAATAAAAGAAAGAAAGAGAAAAAACCTGATGAGAATCCGGATCAAAATCAAACGGTGGTTTAGAGCCAACCCAAAGATATCTTTGATGTAGGGCTGGATGTTTGGCTATATAATCACTAAAAGTTTTTTGTAATTAACCAACATGTCATTTTAGTAAATTTAATTTTAAAAATCTTTACCTTAAAGAAGACAATTTTTGTCTAAGATGATTTTCGCCTAGCTCATTAGCTTGTAATAATTGATTGACATAAGTCTTAATTATCAATTTCATTACATTGTTAGGTGAGGCCAGCGGCGGTAACGGTACTGAAACTGATTTAACTATTAAAATAATTGAAATTAGTTTTTAGTTTTCAAAAAAGTAAAGTGTATATTATATAATTTATAAACCTTCAGCCACATTATATTTAAATAAAACAATTATTAAACATTTAGTAATAAATATATAATTAAAATTCATTGTCAATGCAATGAATGCAATCAAATTCAATGTATGATTGCTTGGTTTGCAATGACTTAACCATCAACTCGTAAATGACTTAAATACAGGAGAAGATAAAGAAGAACCCACTGTTGGCCCAAAGTTGTTGTCAATTGATTGAACAAATGATTAATTTGAGTATTTCATGTATTTATTATAGTAACAAATTTGTATTTACTGACTAAGTTGTGTCCAATGCTATTATTAGATCAATTATGACATCCGTTTTGACCGCAATGTCAAACATAATTAATCTTTTTAAACGATTTGAAAGTCTTGTTTAATACGTCAAAGTTGTTAATAGTTATCCATATATTTGACACTATTATAAGGAAACTAAACAACAATTTGAATGATGACTTTGATAATGCTTTTAACGTCAAAAGCGTTCAAATATAAATTTTAATGTTTTTGCTTTTTATATATTAATTGCAATTTAAACAAATATTTTACCAATTATTACAAATTGTAATAATATTATTGGCAATAAATAAATTTGACATCAAGTAAATGTGGTTAAACCTGGTCTTATCTGTCAACTTGGAAAATACGTCCAAGATATTTGACAAGTCATATCATTTCTAATTGTTATCATCATTATAATTATCAATATATTAAAATTTATAAATAATTAGAAATTAATTAGAAAATTAATTTTTATTTATATTTTAAATATTACATTAATTAAGTAAAATTTTTAAAGCAAAAATATAATCAATTAAAATTTAATGGTTTGAATACATATTAAATTCAATTTTTAAATAATTAAAACATATTAACAATCCATTTATAAAAAAACTTATTTATTTATTAATTTTAACATATATTAAATCAAATCTACAAAAACAGCTAATCAGGTGACCAACAGTTTAATCATCAATCAATAACAGTTTAATTATATAATTAAAACCAAAAATAGTTATTAATTGAATTGAATTAAAAAGTGTTAATCAATATCATTGGTGTCAGAAAAGGCCACATTAAATAAGGCACTGATTGTCCACAAAAGCATTGAATCAATTGGTGTGAAGACAATGAATTGAATACAATATATCAGATAACCTAATAGTGAGCCAAACAACACATCCAGTATGTGATGTCGGCCCAGAAGTACCCGAGACATACAGACACACAAACACCACATCCATATGGCCAACGACACCAGCGAGTGATTGCCGCAAAACAATGCCACATATGTGGCCCGCGAACAGTGACCCGACGGGAACGAGTGTTTATCGGGCCCTATAACCAGCATGTGATCCTCTTGTCGGGCATAGACGGGTCTCCTCCTACGCGTACAGGCCTTCAAAATGGCCACCAATACGATATCGATGAGTAGTCCGGCCAGTAGTTGGGCAATGGTCTTGTTGTTGGGCACCAAATACATTGAAATGATTGAGACGGCAAACCATGGGATGCCGTGACACGAATACTCCAACGCCCGAAGTGACCACTCATACGATGGCCACAGTGGTGCTATTCGGCGGCACCCAAACCGGTAAATTGAGTGCGACATCGAGTGGTCCATTGTCTTGATATTGTCGAGTAAATGCTTCTTCATTTTGACCATCATTTCTATGCAATATTACAATCAAATGACAATTCAATCACAACATTAATACAACAATAAATGCATTGCATTTCACATTCAAATGCAATGCAAGCCTCCACTCAACTCTCAAAGCGCTTCATTTAAATACCATTTGAAAGCCAACTATAGGAATGAAATTGAATGCAAGTCTTATGTTATTATTTAATATTAATTGTAATAATAATTAAAACAGTTTTGCTAATTAATATGTCAATTTATTTGTACTTATTTGAATAATTTATTTATCTTAAAATAAATGTTAATAGGCTTAAAATAAATGGATAATTTATTAAAGTAAGTAAAACTATATTAGATATGAAATAGTGTTAATGTGTTAAGTGATGCTTCAAATCGTCTAAATTATTAATCAGAAAATAAGGAATATTTTTGGCCTCCATTTGCCTAATCTTTGTTGCCATCAAACCATACAATTGATGGCAATGGTTGGCAACTGTTGAGTCAATCACTTCAAATGAGACCCCATTCACTACAATAGATGCGATTCCTATATGTTTGAGAATATATGAAAACTGAAAGTCTGTTTTGGAGATATTGGTGTTGTGGTCGATGTGATTAAAATATTCAACAAGTTTTGGTCTATGTTTTGATTCTTGATTGACATTATGTTTAAGTTCTTTAGCCAATGAATAGATAAGAAATTTTTTCTCAAACTGAATGTCAGGTCTTTCTATAGCAATGGACTCGAGAATGAAATATAAATCTTTGGACACTTTATTGCGTTCACTATTTGACATATTTTTCAACCATTGCTTTGAATCAAGCGATTGTATCAACAAATTTTGGGGATATATTCCTAATATTATCAAAGATTTAAAGCTATCGATCAGAAAATGAGGATAAGTTTTAAAATCAGATGACATTAGTCTTTCCATTAACTTAAGGGAACAATCAATAATATTTTGATTTAGTTTATAATTCATAGACGAAACACACCATAAAAATCTGGATAAATCTTTAGAGCGAATAGTTTTATTTTCAGATTTGCAACAATTTTGAAGCAACTGATTGATTTTCTGGTCAACAATCAATCGCCAAACGTCTTCATCATATAGTGAAAGGTTAGCAAAAAATGTCAAGTAATGGGCGCACTCTGTAAATGAAAAAGTGTTTGATTCAGTCTTAACGTATTGTTTGACTGATTCAATCAGTTTTTCATTTCTATATTCATTAAATCTCATGTATTTAACAACTGAAAGTACATGAGATTTGCTCAAACGTTTGCATTCAATATCATTTGAGACAATGTCTGTAAAAACTTTTAAGACATCAATTGATCTAAACTTTGCTTTCAATTGAAACAAAGAGTGACACAAAACTGCTATATCAGTCGAGCACAGCTGTCCATCATTATTAAACTCATTTAAAAAGTGGTCTTCAATTTTAGTGATTATAGAGTTGAGTAAAAAGTTAAAGTCGTCCTTATTTTCTGTACTTATGTTTGAACTTAAGTATAAGATTTGATTTAAGAGAAAAAAATTTTGTTTTTGTAAATCAAATGTGATTTGCGGCCGAAGTATGTCAAACAAATCGATGGTATTCTTGTGATCACTTCCGTATATAACAGACATTGCGTCCAAAAGATAAAGTTTAGTTTTGAGGGGAAACTCGTGTTTCATAGTCTCACTCAATATGTGATACGATTTGTTCATTAGTTTATCAGACAATTGTTTTCTACATATGGTTTGGGAACTACTGTTTGGATCGCAAGTCTCGTTCCTGAAAGTAGATTCTTCGAAGTGATCCGATGCGTGAAAATACCAAAATGTCTTATTAGGTAATCTCTTCTTCCGTTTCATAAATGACCGTAAATTTGATGCAACACTTAGATTACGCTTCGCTAACAGTATATTTAATATAGTCTTCATTTGGGATTCAATAGCAACTTATATGAAACAGATAGTCAATAGTTGAACGTTAAATCTTATGATTGGCATCAAATGGACACGAGTTCTTGTATTTGATAAGCAAATCCCTTTTCATCACCAGTTGTTGTCGCAGTGCATCCAATGAATTGAGTTGTTGTTGTTTGGTGTCACCGATGCCGGCAATGTGGTGGACGTCTTGTCTCAGTTGAGTCAACCGATCCCTCAATAACTGTATCTTTGCGTTACAATCTGTACTCGACTGTTGCGGGTCTCGAATGGTCACCGTCTTTGGTCCCGAACCGGACCACTCGTGAGAGTCCCGTTCATAGCTATTCATATATCAATACATTTAGACAACACTTTACACACTAAGACATTGTTTAACAATACCTTCTGATGATATCGTAAATGAGTGGTAAGAACTCGGCGTTGATGTCATCCACTGATAAACTCTTTGACATTATATTTGTAATCAATTAATTGATTTCATAAATCATTTATACAATCAATCGATGCTTTCATTCACAACATTCACAATACACTCAATCAAGTCATTCAATCAACTGTGGATGAGTTGCTTCTGGTGTCCATAAAGTACGGCAATTAATGTGTTGTTTGATTGATTCAAATCAGATCATAACGTTACAGTTCAGTTCAATACAGAATAGTGAACAGAACATTGTATATAAAATATAACCATGGTCATACACAGTGGCAAATTGCTTTAAAAAATTAAAATGCATATTATAAATTAAATTAATTATATTTTAACAAAAAATTATATACAATATAAAAGTGCTGTGAAGTGTATGTATAGTATGAAGAGTATAGTATAGTTATCTATAGAATCTGTATATACAGATGTATGCGTGAGTTGATATAGCTTAAAGGTAGAGCGCTTGTAGAATATAGGTTTGAACATAGCTTTATATGTATTGGGAATACCTTTAGGATTAAAGCAAAACATTTGTGTAAAGTATTGAAAAGTGAATGAATGAAACGGTTTCTATGGATATTGACCTAAAATGATGGAACAAATGATACACTTTTGCATCGTTTATATTAACACTTGTTTTTAGTATGTCTTTTCATTTGACACTCATATAGACATTCAATCTTCACTTAAATATATTAGTTATTCATTTCACATACATTTTATATTCTCTTGTCTTATGTATTAGTTTTAGTGATTATTAATGTATTTTTAATTAATATATATCTCTAGTCAACATATTTATTATTTTTAAATTAATTTTTTTAATGTAAACGCATAACTAAAAGGTTTGTATTTTGTATGTATTCTGTATATTCTGTATATTCTGTATATGTTTTGCAAGCAAAGTTTGCTTAGCAAACCAAAAATATTTTAAATCCTATATTAAATCATAAAAATTCTTTACATGTTTTAAAATTACATTAATATTAAAATAGATAAAATAGATGTATTTTAAATTAGCTGCTTTGCTGCTTATAATAAATAGTGTACAATGCTGAATATTATGTGGCACCTGTAGCTTGAGATGTCTTTCTATAGGGATAAACATCTTACAGGGTTTATTGAAATAACAGGCAGGATAATTGTCATACAACCCCTTAACCTTTCATACAATGTAGTATTGTAT
>JAQIWK010001576.1:0-10146 GCA_034695265.1 Dissorhina ornata
TGAGCTAAATCAATTATGGACTTACTTAGATCAACACTTTGTTAATAAGTATAATGGCAAGTGTATTACCTTGATAAAAAAACTAAAATCAGAGCTAGAATTGAGCAATTGTTCTTAAAACTATCATTTAATATTATTTAATATTTGTTTTAAATATTATATCTGTTTATAATATTATATTAAATATGTTAATATATTATTTTTATTCAAAACATAAATTACTAATTGTTATTATATACTATACATGTACAAATAAATTATTACACAATTATCTTTATTGTGTAATTGATTTTGATTGAACAACCCAAATTTTAATAAAAATTTAGTTTTTAATAGTTGCTTGTTTTATTTTATATAAATTGAAAAATAAATATAACTACATTTTAATAAACTTAATAATTGTTTGAATTAATAAATTTAATGTTAAATAATTATTGTTCATAAGTTATTTTATATGGTTTATTTACTTAAATGTATCATACAAATGAAATTAATTAGATAAGATAAATTCGCTAGTAAACAAGCTATCTATTAAACTTAAATAATTGGCAACTGTATAGAATTACAATCAGATAATTTATAAACTAATGATAACTAATAATATTTATCAATTATTAATTTATGTTTAACTCAATTTTGTATATTTATATATATATGGTTAGCTGATTGACCCGATTTGATGTATGTGGGAGTTATGGGTCACAATCACTCAAATAAATTTGGGTGTTACTCGAGAACTTGACCACACCGTGCCAATTGGCGTAGCCTAGCCGCACGTGAACTTGTACGGCAAGGCTCTATGAGCTAATCAAAGCAATCTGGCTTCGGGTGTTCCGAAGAAAGATATTTAAGACACAAAATTATATTTTATAATTTATCACAACGTGTTACTTTATTAAAGGGTTAATTCATGTCTGGTTTGTGTAATTTCATTTCAAGGAAAACAATAATTAATAATCAATTCATAAAGTTTAGGAAAATTTACAGCAAATAGTTTGTAAGTCGAGTCACTCATAGGAGTGAATCATAGGGATAGAGTAATTTATAGTTACTATTTCACATATATCTTAAATAAAAAAATTTTATATTATATTATTTTTGTCCATACAATACCTCGCATTACAAATTATGTAGATTATTATAATTTATAATTAATTTGTGAATAAATGTTTTTCAAATTAATTATACATTTGAATGTAATAAGAGAGATGTATTCAATTGTATTGAAGTTAACAAAATTGTGCAAGAAGTGTAAGTTTTACTTTCCGTTGATAAATAATTTATCATCATTATACAATAGCAATTTTATTAAGTATAACAATTATTAACAAAATACTTTGTTGATATTTTTAACGTGATTAATAATGTTTATATGCAACAATAATATTCAATATAACATTAGTTATATAATAACAACAACATTAAAATTCATTATAAAAGTGGTTCATTATCAACTAATTATATGTTGCAGATTCATATACATGTATCATAATTAATAAACTTTGTTATTAAATGCAAGTTGTTATTGTGAAAAATTTAGTTATTAAAACTTTCAAGTGTATTTAATCGTCTTATCTTTTCAAATAGTAAAAAACAATAAATAAATTATATCAAAAATTTATTATTATATAACAACATTATATATAAACAAAGTTTGACAGCAAAGCTATAGGGATCTGCATTATAAAAAACATTGTTAAAGAATAGCTAATTTTAAAATTATTTTTGAAATTTTTGAATAGATTCAGCCTGGACTCCCTGCCAACATACCCCAAAAATGACTAAAGTCTCTTCCTACGAAAAATGTCTTGCAGTTTTTTAATGGATAATCCAATTTTGAATTTTTTGTTGCATTTGATAACTGAATATATGACAATTATAATGATATATGTGATGGGGGAAATTACCCGGGTCAGTAAAGTGAGTCTCAACACTTACTATTTAGGGTCTTTCCTGGATGTATGCCACAAATCAGTACAGTGAGTCACAACACGTACTATTTGGGATACAATATGGGCCTTCACGGCAATCTCGCGTCCAGAACCTCGGGTAGAGATTATAGTTGCGGGCCTTCACGGCAATCCCGTCCTCTACTCTTGGAGGACAAGATTAAGGAACCAGAACGATCAAGCGTATCCCAAAGGCTTATATCCCAAGCCTTCAAGACAATAATTAGAAACACAAGGTTTAAATCAACTGTTTATTATGAAGGTTAGGATTAGACTGCCTATAAAAAGGCTAATCATTCCCTTAAATAGCAAATACATTAATAGTACAGATTATTATTAGCCAATAATAATCTGCTGCTATTCATGAATACATTAAGTGATTAATAATTACTAAATACTTGAATAGAAAAAGAGATTAATTAACACAAATTAATTAGATTATAATTAATAGTCATTAGAAATAGTAATTATTGATTAATAATAATAGAAAACATATTGTAATTAATATTTAAATGGAATTTTCAATATCCCCACCACATATAACACATTATATACTTAACTGTTATAAACAATTTTGTTTTTAATGTCAAACTTAGACAAAAAATTTCAATGGGAAAATCAAAGTTAGTTTTAAAATACAGCTATAAAAAATTATGAATAACTTGTATAATTATTTATTATTAATAGATTTATTTGTTAATTTTATATTTCAAAACTAATTTATTGTAATCTTATGTTAATAAATAAATAATTTTATATTAATTAATATTGTTTAAGTATAAGGATATAATAAATTATTAACAACTTTATATAACATTTCAAAATTAACATTGTTTTTTCATTAATTTTTTTGGTTAAGTTGACATTAAAAATAAAATTGTTTATAACTGTTAAGTATATAATGTGATATATCAGGTGGATACTATAATACCCCGCGCGGTCGGGGTCGGACTCCGACCCCGACATACTATAATACCCCGACCCCGGTGTTTAAACTAACCGGTACTTCTTGACCGCGGGGTCCAAACAAAACATAATCTATTGACTCCTGAATCCAAACTAAACACTATTTCTTAACCCCAAGACCCAAATTTAACAAAAATTTCTAACCCCTTTGTCCAAAATACACATCAAATTTAAAATAAAATGTAATTATTTTTAAATTTTTAACGCTACCCAAATATCAACCAGAAGTGTCAGGTCACTGAAAATTTTATTTAATTGAAGTTTAACTTAAGGAGACTTGGCATGATATAGTGTACTATCATGTGATTGTAGAAATACAGATTAATAAAAATAGAATTAAAATATTTATAAAACGCTTAGCAAAAATCAACCAAAGGTGTCAGGTGACTAAAAGTGTTGTCAAGTTTAAGTTAAATTTGAATTAACTTGATGTAATATAGTGTACTATTAGGTGATTGCAGAAATACAATTAATATAATTTTAATTTTTTTGATTACTTTTTACAATTCCAGCTATTAAGTTTTTTTTAATAAAAAATTATATTTCACCAATCACATAATAGTACACTATATTATGCCAAATCTTCTAAAGTTAAACTTTAATTTAATAAATGATTCAGTTAACTGACACCACTGGTTAATTTTTTGGGAGGCGTTGGAAATATGTTTATAATTTTATTTTTATTTAAATTACATTTCTACAATCACCTGCTATTACAGTTTATTATATGAAGTATTCTCAAATTTAACTTTAATGTAAATTTTGAACCAAGTGGTTAAAAATTTATATTTAATTTTGACCCGGTGGTCGAGAAATAGCGTTTAGTTTGGACTTCGATGTCAAGAAATAGTAGTTAGTTTGAATCAAGGGGTCGAGAATAAGTGTTTAGTTTGGACCTCGGGGTCAAGAAACAGTAGTTAGTTGGAACTCCGGGGTTAAGAAATAGTGTTTAATTTCGACACCGGGGTTGGGGTATTAAAGTATGTCGGGGTTCGACCCCGACCCCGCGAAGTATTATATTGTAAGGGGGTAGGTAATTGGAGGGATAAATAGGAGGTAAACGGGGGGTAGACACAAATCATTCTTACATCAATTTATTCAATAAATATCACCGGGACACTTTCACTTAAAACTCTTTATTAAGTTTAACGGTAACAACAACAATAATAATAATAACAATAAGGGATACAACTGAACGAGATGAGTGCTAGTGTGCAAGTGATGCTCCCAGCATCTCATCACCACCACTCTCACTGTCGGCCGCTAATGTATGTGTATGTGTTGGGATACAAAATTATCCACCAATATATGTTATGGCACTTTATATAGTAACCCTGGCACCTTATAATGACACACAGGCACTTTATACGGGCACCCGGGCACTTTATATAGTAACCCGAGCACCTTATAATGACACCCGGGCACTTTATACGGGCACCCGGGCACTTTATACGGGCACCCGGGCACTTTATATAGTAACCCGGGCACCTTATAATGACACCCACGCACTTTACACGGGCACCCGGGCACTTTATATAAAAAGCCGGGCACTTAAGTGAATCTCTTTTTCAATACGTTCGGGCTGGATTCGCCGCCAACATACCCCAAAAATTTTTAATTGAGAGTATTATCACAAATTTATAAGTTATTGAATTTATAACTATCCTTAATATTATTAGTATAACATATGAAACTATTATAATAAAATATAATTGTTTATTTTTAATTGTACTGTATGAAATTGTATAAATAGTCTAACAAATTAATTAATTTATAGTTAAATAACATCAATAATTTATAATTATAATTTACTAGTATTGTATATTATTTGTAGTATCACAATTAACTTGCATTTTGTATTGTTTCGCCATTATGTGTATGAATTATTTTTATTAGTTCTTTGCTTTAAAAATAAGAATGTTATATTATTTCATTTTTGTTAATTATAAAAAAAATTATAAAAAAAACGTTTTATATAAATGATATATATTAATAGATTTGATAGTAGCATAAATTTTTAAATTTTAACTAAAGCTATATTGCAATAAAAATAAATATTTGAATTAATTTTAATCAACTTATTATATGATGCAGATGTATATATCATGATTAATAAACTTTGTTATTAAAAACAAGTTGTTATTGTAAATAATTTTGTTATTGATACTTTCAAGTGAATTTATTTATCATATCTTTCTAAATAGTAAAAACAATAAAAATTTGTTATCAAAAGTTTATTATTATATAACAATATTATATTTAAAAAAGTATTTACTATTTTATAAACAAATTGATAATTCAAAACATATATAAGTAAAGCAAATTAAGTTAAAATGTTTATTATATTTATTTTATAAAAATCATTTTTTATATTATAATATTACATATTCAAACATGACCAGTATAATAACATTGTGTATGTTATTTTTAACATATTATTTATCTGGACTAAATGGGCAAAACAGATGGAAAATCACTGCTATACTTTATAATGATATACGATTTACCGGTTAGTATATATTTTTATTGATATTACATAGGACAGATAACCCCCAAACTTGTTTATAAATAATTTTATTCTTGTACAAGTTTGTAAATAAATATAAAATTAATTGTTTCTATTTTTATAATCATAACCTTATTAATATAAAAAATATTACACCAAGCAAATAATTTACATAATTTTAATTAAAAATTAGGAGACTATGAATATATTCAAAGTGATGGTACTTGTATAGAATTAAAATATAATGATAAAGTATCTTCATTAAATACTACTGACACATGTGTGCGATTGTACGAAGATGGTAATTGTCTTGGAAGGTCAAAAGCATTTTACCCTGGTAGTCCTGGTGTGCATACCGATTTGGTCCAAATGAATTTTAACGATATTGTTTCATCCATATCGGCATGTTTAAGTGGAGATATATGTTTACGTAAGTTTACAAATTAATAAATTTTAAAAAATTGTTGGTAATTTTACATTTTATGTAATAACAAAAAAATAGGATAATTAATAATTTTCAATTGAACACGTAATTTATCAATATAAATTATTTAATAAGTTTCAAGAATTATATTTACAATATTTTTCCAGTTTAAATAACATACAAACAATTTTATTTATGTTTTAAATATTAGCCCACACACAATCATCAGATCATAATAACAACTGTGAACTTCCAATGGATGATATTTATATTGGTCCTAAACGAAATTTACCAATAGTTAATACTCACTCAGTTCACTATGAAATTGGTCATGGTGGCCGAACTGAATATTTGTTTGTGGCAATTCATGAAAGAGATTTAAATACTGGTACTAGCACAAACAAAAAATCAGTTAAATACATTGAATCATTGGATGCTAAACGTAATTCCCAAGGTAAATTACTAGATGATGCTGGGCTTCTTTTACCACAAAAATTAGGAGGGAATGGAACTGACCATCATAACTTGTTTCCACAAAATGTTTTATATAATCAAGACATTTTTAACGACATCATTTTAAAGACATATAAGTTAGTTAGAATCTATGAACATGTACAATACAGTGTTAATTTAATGTACAAAAGCAGTACGGATACTAGACCTTATGTCATTGCTATACGTTTAACATATGGTAAAAACTATCAAGGTATTGACTTGTTTAGTTTTACAAATCCATAAAGTTGTCACTATAAAAAAAAATGCATCAATATATAATATAAAACTATATAATTATAAAAACTATAAATAAAAATATTGATTGTGTTTTTGTACTTTAATAATTATATATATAATAAATATTTATTGATTATTTCAAAGTGTTAATGTTTAATATTTTAGGTAACTAATAAACATAAGGTTTATATGTAGAGTAAATATAATTTTTATATGCACTATATCATAAGCACTTTGACTGGCGGTCACATATTTTTTAAATGTGAATACCCGGGAAGTTAAGGGATATACTATTATACCCCATGGGGTGGATTGGCCAGCCCACACCGTTAGTTAGTTGGTATGAATAGTACTGAAAAGTATGTCAACTGTCAAGATATTACACCAATTATAAGGTCTATAAATAAGTATTATATTTGTTTTTCCCTATTTATGCAATTAAACAATAAGCCTGATCAGCGGTACATTATTTATAATAACAAACAAAGTTTTAAATACTTTTAGGCTTTCACTTAAAGGCCCGACCCTGGCAGGGTCGACTCTGACCGACCCGACCAATCCACATTTTATTATAACAAAAAATTTTGTTTAATAGTCTTGTTGAATTAGTTAACTTTTAATTAAATATAAAATTTTTAATTACAAATACATAAAAATGTGTGTATTAAATTACAAACTTATTTTTATTAATAATAATTTTGATTATAAGTGTAAATTACGGAATATAAAATAAAATAATTAAAAATAAATTTATTAAAATGATACAAATATAACAAATATAACATGATATAAACACAAACAATTGTAAATTGAATGTAAATTTTTATATATTTAATTAATTATGTAAAAATAATATATTTACTTTTTTTATGTTATACAAAACAAGCATTTATAATAATTTGTATCAACTCGTGAATTAAAAACATTACATTTTAAATGATAAAATTTACGTCATACTATACATATATGCTTATCAAGTTTAGAATTTAGAAAACACCTATTAAAGTCACATTTTTCTTTATTAATTGGAGTAATTATACTTTCATAAAGAGTTTTAAAATATAAATCTGTTGACTCTTGTTTAATAGATATTTTTTAAATATCATAGATATGGAATAGCTGATATAAGACCATAAGTCTCGTAATCGTAAGATAATTCATTATTTTCCAATATATTCATTATATAATATCGAGCTTTATTAATGTTCGTTATTTGTTTTAAACAATTTCTTCGAAACATACTGGCTATATTTAATAAGACAAAATCACCGCAAGTATAACTTTTACTGTATAAAAAAAATTTATTATGTTAAACAATTCAACAACTTATTATTAGCTTAATTTTTGCATATTATGTCGGTCAGGGTCGGTCAGAGTCGACCTTGCCAGGGTCGGGCCTTTAAGTGAAAGCCATACTTTTATGGTATAACTGTTATAACATTAAGTGTACCACAAGTTTATATCTATTTTCATTCACGTCGTGAACTACTTTTAAAACATGTTGAACAAACTAGAGTAACAATTTCAAACACCTCGGTAACATTTATAACATATAGTAAGTTTACAGTTGAAAGTCTACCCAAACCTTATGATTCCTAATGTTTTGATTACCCGTCCATTGGCTATAATACACAACAAGACTGTGTTAACAAATGTCGTATTGATTTACTCGTTTCAATGTTCAATCAATGGCCTGTTAAGTACAGTGCTTTTAATATAAAGCAATCAAATAAGTTTATTATAAACCATAGTGTTTAATACAAATAAACTTAAAATTTTTAATGAATAAAATACTTGTAATTACACAATCATTGAAATAATTGGTCAAAATTGTACAACAAAAATGTGGTATTTATAATGATTGTCAATTGGAAAGGTATGATATCAAGCAACATAGAATTGATGAAGATACATGGAATAAAAGTCGTAATAATTTGTATATTCATATTGAACCAACCAATTTGCCTCAACCACACTATAAATATATATCTAAACTAAAATTTGTATCATTTGTATCATTTGTAGGCAATATTCTGGGTCTTTGGTTTGGTTTCGATGTTATTTTATTTTGTAATATTTGCTCAGATGCATCAAAATACTGTTTATATAAATTATGCCCGATACCAATAACAAAAGTTATTGGTCTTTATGATAAATTTACAGTTAGCAAAGTATTGAAACCAACATTTAATTTTAATTTTCTAGAAAAAGCTTTGTCTAACTCGCACGGCTAGCACGTTCGCCCGTCTTTTTGTCCGTCTCTTAATTGTAAATAAATTAAATTACTTACACATTTTATTTAAATAAATTTACGTTTAATTGAGTTGAATTAACAAAATAATTAACAAATAATTTAATTTAATTAACAACAAAATAAATTAATTAACATTTTCGTAAAAATAATGTTATAAAATACTAGTTTTGTTGATTTAATTTAAATTAAGTTGATTTAGATAGAAATTTTGCTTAATTTATTTTTAATCTAATTGAATTAGTTGTTAATATATTAAAAAACAATGTATAATTAGTTAAATTAGCTCAATTTAAGTAAAGATTATGAGTAGAAAGGCAAGCCGGGCAAGTAAGACAAAGCCTCTAGAAAATGTTAACAAACTTTGGACATCTTACTCGGGAACTGTTTCAGGTGTGTCGCGTACTTTGGTAAAATAGTGTTTTCAGATAGATATTTACATGACTCCAAATTTAGTATACAGTCCGTAAAGTAGATATAACCTAAACTCATGTTAGGGGAAAATATAATAATTTTTATTTATTATTCTGATAGTGATAAAAATAAAATGTATTGTAAATTTGATAGAGTATTAACTCTAGTATTGATGTATAATTTTACTGTCTATTTAAATCTCTTTCAAGACAAAAAATACAATTTTTTCTACCAACACTCCCAAAAGAAATAAAGTGATAAAATATCATATTTCATGATTATTTTCTAAATATTTGAAAATTTTTATTTTTTTATTGTGTATTATTAAATACCTTTAAAGTTTTTATGTTATATAAAATTTTTTATTTTTAAGACTTGTAATAACGACACACAAAAATATAGAAATTTATCAATATTAACATTGCATTCTATATAATATGTATTTATTATTGACGGATACTTCTGACCATGTATAACTATTTTATCAGATGTCGGATAATTCATTATATTATATCAACTTGTTCAGTATTTATCGATGAATAAATCCGAATGGTTAAATAAATTTTAAACTATACATTATTAAAAATTAACAACATTTACCAAATCTTATCATTTTAAGCAAATTTCGGTTCACGCCTCCTAAAAGGTAGGATGGAGGCTATTAGTATTGTAAATTGTTAAGACATCAAGTACTCTATTCATATTGACTTTGATTATATTATAATCATCATTAGTATATTTTATAAAAATTATTTTGTTTTGTTATACATTAAATTATGTTGAGTTTAGGTTAAATCTACTTTACGGACTGTATGTTATTTTTGCAAATAAGATGGTTTAGACGGGTAAGTCGGCGGTCAACGCAACCTTTCACTATAGAGATTGCCGTAGACTTTATAGTAAT
>JAQIWK010001577.1:0-10143 GCA_034695265.1 Dissorhina ornata
TTATCTTTGGATTTTTTAAAAATGATGATAAGCTAGCTAAATTTAGAACCGCCAAAATTGAATCTGGCTAAGATTATTCACTTTAATAATAATCTTGTATTTAATTACTATTATTAAGTAAAAAAAAGTGTTTTATAAAAATGCAAATTTAAATAAATTTATGTGAAGTCTATCATGAATTGTTTAATAAATGATAATCGGCTTAAAAAATTGTAAATTAAATTTATTATTCAGTATTTTACATATGAATTACTTTGTCATTAATATTCATTTTGAAAAATTTAAATTTATTTAAATCCTATTGTTATATAAGTTTTTGTGAATATTTAATAAATTTGATAAATAGCATCTGGATAGTGTGTTATATTTCAATTAAGCTTTTTTGAATTTATTTTTATATAAACTTGAATTAAATTTTAAAAAAAACCTATAATATAATTATAAATTTATATAAATTCAACGATTTAATTAATAAAATAAAAGTAACTAGATAAATACTAAATACATAATTTAAAATTTTTTTCAAAGTTTTTCATTGATAAAATGTAATTAATTTGTAATATGTAAATATGTTACTTGTTAATTATTTAAAAAAAAACTAAAAACATTTAATCAAAACTACAAAATATAGTATAAATTCAATTAATTGAATACAAACCTTCAAATGATTTGATGATGGCTTTGGCGGGTAAGTTAAAAAAGTGTAACATTTTGGCCTCACATGCTATTAAATACTGGGAGTCGGGTGTGGAGACGGCACGGGTAATGCTAGTCCAGGGACAGGTGATCATGGCCACTTGGGGTGGCATGGGCAAATTGAGCCATGAATTGGATGGTATAAGGATTGGTGGCTCAAAATTATTACACCAATTAAACGTATCGGTGACCAGTTGTGTCAAACACGGTTCAGTGGGTTTGGCATTATTTGTTTGGCTAATTAAAGTATTATCGGTAGTAGTATTAGTAGTAGTAGTGGTAGTACTTGTAGTAGTAGTAGGAGTGCCACTACCGGCGCTGGCAATGGTGGTGAAGGGTTTGAGCCACAAGAGTATCTCAATGGCTAATTGATTGGCATCTTGCGAGACCACGTGCACCGATTGTTTGGTCATATTATAGAGTATTTCAATTTCCCAGTCAAGTATTTGAGTCCTAACTAAATCCAAGATACTTCTCAAATAACTGATTGAATTTCCCTTAACTATAGTCATTAGAAAATCGATGTTTAATATAGCGTTTTCTTTCAGTTTGTATCGATCACCGCATCTCAATAAATGATACCACAGTTCATCCGCCTCTCGCATCACATCTGTCTCTTTGCATACACTGTTTGACTCATTTAATACCTGAGATGAAAATGTATTTCAAAAATTTGATTAAAATTTTTTAATTTAATTTTATGTAATAAATTTAATTAATAGACAAATTATTAATTAAATACCCGTTTTTTGTCAACTCAATCAAAATAAATATGTGTTGATAAAAACGAGTATTTGACTGTATATTGATTTTTTAATTTAATTAAATAAGAATTTTGTAAAGATTTAAAAAAATAAAGTTAAAATGTGTTTAAAATTGCAAAATAGCTGGTTTGAAATTAATTGCATTTTTTTCGGGGTAACATTCTTGGTAAATTTATTATTTAATGATAAATTTAAAGAGTGCACTATAATTAAACTATAGTAATTTATATTTACTGTCTAAAGTTACAAAATAAAAACAATAAAAATTATAATGATTTTATACAATATTTCACTTTTAATACATTTTAAAAATAAATAAAAAACTTTCTTGAACCTAATTCTTGAATTTACTATTTATTTATAGTAGAAATTGTAGAATTTAAAGTAAAAATTGTTGCCATTAAACTGTTTTATAAATATGTAAAATAAATATAAAAATATAAAATAAAATGTATTTTAAATGCCAATAAAAAATAAACTAAACTAAAATATATCTCAAATTGTTGTTTGATATTAAATTTGACAAAAATATATACATATATTATATTTTTATATCAATTTCTGTTACATTTCTAAATGTTTTATATTGTCGTAAATGTAGTCCAAAATTGTGTCATAAAATAAATATATAAATAAAAATACAAAGTTTATATATAAAACATTTATATATGAATATAACAAATATTTACAAATAAATGTCCATACTTATTTTCGTTATGTCCAACATAATAAAAATGTTAAATATTTAAGCAAATATTAAATGCATAACAATAATAATCTACTTAAATATACTAATTTATTTGCAAAATTTATTTATATTGTAATAAAAACAAAGTAATCTCTATTATAGTGAGTATAATATAATTTTGTTATAAATTATTGTTTTAATAATAATCTTTCAATTAATTGTGAATTAAAATTTAAACTATATAATAATAATGATGTTATGTTATCTCAGGTTGCACAATTAAATATTATTTATAATCCACTTGCTTAAATAAAGCTATACTATTATTACATGGTTTATATTTGTTTGGGATTATCTATAGTTAAATACTTATTTATTTTGTTTGTTTTATTTTTTATTAACAAAACGGTTCAATAAAATATAGTTTAGTATTGTTTTATTGAGTTTTTGAATGAAAACTGAGTCCAAAAAACTTGTTTATGTTATATATCTATATTTAAAAAATAGATGACAACCAAAAAGACACCAAAAATATTTATATATATATATATAACAATAAATAAAATATAAAATAAGAAATGAAATAAACATTACTTTCAACACCGGAATAAGGGTTTTGTTTTATTTTTTTCCAAGAAATAAAAGGGCAATAAAAGTGCAAAATTTGTGAACCTTTTATGGGTTATTGATGTGACATAACGTACACAATATATAACACAAACGATCAAACAATTTATAAATAAAAAGCAAAAAGTAAATTGAAAGTACATTTAGAGTAAAGATTTTTTATATGCAAAAGTCGTGTTAAATAAAAAAAATAAAGAGAGAGAGAGAGAGAGAGAGAGTAAAAGACATTATTGGATATAAACGGGTAAAACACGGAAACTAACGATTATTATAATGATTATTATTATTCAAATACCTCATTGAAAGCCGAGTGAAAAGCATTGGCCAACTCGTGATGTATTTGTTTAACTTTATGGGGATCTTTGAGATACCGATGCCGTATGGTATCGCCGATGCACTGATTTTTCCAGTTGATGTAAATCCTTCCCAAAACATAGTATCGCTTCCAGAGTGGACTTAACCGCTCTTTGATGGCTAACCAGGTGTTAGAGTTGGCATCAGTGGCCGACTCGTCGTTGAGCACCAAATCAAAGATCTCGGCCTCTCGTAGACCATAACGAGTACAACAAAGATATGAACATATTTTGCGTATAAGTGATGGACCAAATCGGTCCTCCAGATCGGTTAGGGTATGGGCGACAACACCGCCGATATCACTAGGAATTGACGCAATGGTCGGCTCGTAAAAGGATTCCCAATCGGATAACAGTGTCGATGATAATAGACTGGCATAGAGTGGCGAAGAATAGATTTGATTGAACCAAGAGTTTGAAAACCGTTCCCTTATTATCGACCACTGGCTGGCCGTCAGACTGTGTTTACCGTCTCTTAGTTTGCACTGAAGTGTGGACACAAAACTGGCCGCCGATGATATGGGCGTTAATCGGACAAAATTATCGGCACTTATACGCGATTTGAGTAGCGATAGTACGTCATCGGCGGTCTCGGCCACCGAACAGATGAGGTGGACATTTGAGGGCAAATTAAATGGCATCCAACCTAACAATGAGGTCATTTGGGACGACGACAAGAGGTGCATATCATCTAATAGGATGACCAGATCCGAGTTTTCGGCCGTAGTTTCAATCATTTTGAGCAAATCCTGGAACCATATGGACAGCGCCGACAACTCGTAGCTGATGGTCGTCTGGGCCTCAAAACCAAACACCAGTGATATGTGAAGACACAGATTGCGCAACAGTTCCGATATGTACCGCGAGCCGGGACTTTGGCCGATGTGGCGGACAATGCGGATGACTTCTTGGCCGCCGACCAGCCATTCGCTGGCGTACGTGAACACCTGAGATAATAATGTAGTTTTGCCCACACCTTCCCGACCGGTGACCACAATGGGCGCGTGTCGTTGACTAGTATTGGCCGCAACTATCAACTTCTGGATCTGTAAGAGTGGGGCGCAGTCCGAGTCAATAGACTGCGAGACACCGATGGATGAGACGATGTTTTTAAAGTTACATAAATGTGAATGAGATTCACAAATAACTTCAGCCGGATATTGAAATGTCGATCGGCTTAACTGATCCACTATTGATGTCTTTAGGCTTTGGATGAGAGTTGAGCCAAACTTTTCCATATAATCGCCCGAAAGTGTGTAAATAGTGGGCGCAGTTGTAACCGTCGGTGTCGTGGCTGATGATGGCAACTCTTGGTCAGTATCGTGCCGTTGATACGACTCACCATCCCATGAGATACTAGTGTTTAATATAATTAATAATAAAAAATATATTAATTTTGTTTAAAAATCAAATTAAAAAAGCATTTTATAGACAATTCACTAGAAATACAAATTGCTTTTTACATATTTAAAGGGAAAGTAATTTTTTGAAAGTATTTCTAAGAAACAATAGAAACTAAAATTATATTTCAATATAAATACTTAAATTTAATTATATTTAAGTTTTAAATTTGATTAATATAACCAAATAGGACTTAGATTTCAATGATTTAACAAATTTATTTGACATTTAATTTAAAACTTTAAATCATAAAAAATGCAATTTTAGTTTTTTTGAATTTGTTTTGTCAGCAGTTTAAAATTGTCATTTATAATTAAATTATTAAATTTATTATAATTTTAAAAAATAAAAAATATTTGGTATAATAATAATTATTATTATATAATAATTATATATTTGTAATAAACGTTGTAATTATTTTAATTAATTTATATGTTAAACAACAAAATAATGTCTAAATTTTATTTAACATTAGCGTTGAATATATTACTAGTATTTCCAGAATTACTATTAAAATCTATTGAAATTAATTCAAAAACAAATTTGTAATTCAAATACAATTATTTATCTTTAGCTTAAATTTTCACAAATCTTATTAAATTAAATGTATAATAAATTCAAATGCATTTATATTAAATTATTATAAATAAATATGTAATAAAAAATTTCACCAATATTAAATATTGTAGTCAAATTATTAACAAATTAAATAAAATGTATTCAAAATAAAAAATAAAAAATTTAACAGTTTTACAAAAAAAATATAACTTTATAATTGTCAATAAAATACGAATTAATAAATAATTTATTTGACAACTAAACTATGTAACAATATTGTTTGATATACGTAAGTTATCCAGGTAATATTGTATATAAAAATATATTGAAAACCTACTTAAAGTAGTGAACATTTCCTCGTTTGAAGCCACAGATGACATCTTCAATGAGTTGATTAATGCCCTGAAGTGCCGCCGGAGAGTATTCAATAGAAGTGGTCGATAAGGAACTGCTCGACACGGGTGTGGTGGGCGTCACGTCAAAGTACCTGGACACTGAGTCGTGGTTGAAATTTACACCTAGACACAAATACAATATATACAAGTTGTATCTTATATTCAAATCTTTGTATTCAAACTTTCTTTGAATTTTGTTAATATAAATAAATTACTTTACGATTCAACACATTATATATAATATATAAGAATATTCCTAACAAAATAACTTATACTACGGTTCCCTATTGTATGTATACTAATAGTATGTATGTTTGTAATACTAAACAGGAAATTACAGGCAATTCCTGTCAACAAATTTCTCGATATACCGGATATTTTACTCGCAAAACACTTCATATATTATATAATATAAAGTTGCGATTAACACCTCAACTACAATATCGTTGACATTTAATAACACTTACATTTCACTTAATATGTTGTCTACAAAATATATTTTTGTATTTACAATTATAATTAAAAAAATAATTATATTTATAATACAATATAATATAAATTATAATTATAGTCAAATTGTAAATCTCTTGATAACATTTATATATAAAATTAGTAGTTTATTATAATATTACAAAATAAAAAGATATTTTCAAACAAACCTTCAAATTGTCTAATAAAACAAAGCAAACGGTTGGACGATGAATGGCCGGACAATGACGGGGATGACTGGTTTGTCTTAACGAGTTTGAGTGCGTGAAGTATCTGTCGGTGAACGGCCGACAATAATGGCTCAAAACCCTCGCTTAGGACGCCCTCCCTTTGGGCCACTTTAGCCCCGTATTCAACAATTCTGGTGATGTGATCAATCTCTTCCTCGTACTGTCGGGACACCCGTCGGGGTCTGACCAGAGCGTACTGATCCGCCGGCTGAAGGTTTTCATTTTCACGGTAACAGTGATTTAGTAGCGATACATCTCCGAGACCGGCCTCGTTGGCCACCGAGTAAATGTGCTTAAAGTCGGCCGAACTTATGCACGTCGGCAGTGCCACCGGCTTGTATTTGTGCCCGATCAAACACTAGAAAATTCATTCATATCAAACAGTTTTTATTTTTATATATTTCAATTTTAAAAACTATTTTTATATGAAAAAGTAAATTTAAATTAATTTTATTTAGCACAGTGTGCCAGGCACACAATTTGAATATTAATATAATGCATCTTATATATAATATATGGTGATGTTTGGTAATAAAGTTTAGTAAACTAAAATGACACTGGTAGTTTAACTTTGTTAGTCTAATGTTTCACATTCACATTGTGTTTAAAATCTCTCTCTCTCTCTCTCTCTCTCTCTCTCTCTCTCTCTCTCTCTCTCCATAGCCTTAAGTAAATTTATTTTACTCTCGACTCTTGAAATCTAATATCAAATGCAAATAACAATCAATTTTTTGTTTTGTTTTGGTCTCTACTTTACTGGTGTATAGTATATCGTATATAATATTATTGTGTTAACTATTGACAGTATATTATTTAACTTGTCATTTGTGTAGTGAATACCAAAAAATATTTAATCAATAGATTTTGTTACAAATATATTTTGTTATTCAATATATAAATGAAATATTTTATTTATATTACTTAATTTGTAAAATATTTTTAAGTCTCGAGTGTGTTATTAAGTGTTTTATTTGAATTATAAGCAATTTATTTCATAATTATATAAATATTTATATATTCAATATTTATATAATATTTGTATAATATATTATTTGGTTTAATTTTTGTAGCTATAATCTGGTAAATATATTATTTTGCACAATGATTTAATCATTGATATAATATATTACCATGTTGAATAGATAAATGTGCTAGCTATTATAAATCCTATAATACATTTGAAATCCACATATATTTTAAAGTGTAAATTTATTGTATATTTTATGTGACGGCAAAAGATTTGCTAACAACAAAGAAATGTATAAATTTATTCATTGGTTTGTATATAAAAAAAAATTTTCTGTCATAAAAAATATATTATATGTTTTAATACTAAATTAGTTATAGATTTATGATATGACAGTATAGAAAAAAAAATATTGTATAATAAGTTGGACAAACTTAGCTTGGTAATACCAAGTTGGTATAATATTAGATAGGATCTAATTTTTGATACACAAAAAAAACAATTTTTTTGGGCACCAAATCACTCGACAAAATCAAATATTTTGCAATAAATTTTAAAAGCATTTTATGATTTATTTTATTTTTTGCTGTTGTTTTAAAAAATTTACTAAAAAAATATTTATTTAAGAAATAATTTCCATTGTTTTAGTTCACAACTAAATACAGTATTAGTCTATCACTAAGAAACTCAACCGTTTTGTTGGGTTCACTCAAACGGTACAGTATTTTCTCATTTGATTCCTGAATACTATCCCTAAACTCTTCCGATTTTTTTTGAATGCCTTTCCTTTTCATTCCCTTTCCTTTGCTTCCGTTACTTTTTTTTTGTTTTATTTTGTTTTTATATAACAAATCTCTAAAGATTTGTATGTATTTTCTTTGCTATAGAAATAGTATTTATAGAAATTACTTCACAAATGCTAGTAAAAAAAAGTCAACATTTTTTTTTGTCACTAACCTATCACTAAAACTTGAATTTATTATAACAATAAAATAAATTTGAATTTAAATTGTAATAAAAATGTATTAAGTTTTTGTTGAGACAACTAAATAAGACTTTTAATCAATAAATTTTAATTTTAAAAAAATTTAATAGCAATGAAAAGTTTGATATTATAAGTGTAAACATTTTTTAAACGAAAATAATAATGGTAAATTTTTTCCCAAGCTTATTATTTTGATATTGTTGTATTTGTAGCTAAAATAGCTAGATTAAACAGAAATATTTTTGTAATAAAATTATAATATTAAATAAATATTTTAAAATTAAAAGTTCAATTAGTTTGTTTTTTAATCTATTATGTTTATTAACTGTTATATTAATAAAATAATTAATAAATCATATAATTATTAATTTTAAATATATGTTGATATTATTATTAATTATATTAATTGTCTTTTCAAACTAAACATAATTATCTAATAAATTATACAATAATAGCCGGATTAGCGCCAGTATTTGCCCGCAATTAAAGTGTATTATCATTAAAGTAAAGCTTAATAAATAGTTTTGTAGTTATGTCTTAATTAGCGACTAATTAAAGCCATAATTTATAATAAAAAATGAAACTAATTGTAGAAAATAAAGGATAAATTCAAATCAAAAAGCAATTTTAAAAATGTCTACAAGAAGTGGTAAAAATGGTTGTTCACCAGTAAAGTGTTTGACACTAAACCCAAACATAACCTATGGATTGCATTAACAGATTGTTGTCTATAACTGTTGTAAAAACAAGACATTTATATCATTTGTTTAGCAATTGTGTTAGCGATTTGTGAAGTCTATGGCAAACACTTGATAAAAATCATTTCTTAACCACACATTCAATCAATGGATTGAATATAAAAAACCTGACTATAAATCAATCACTGGATGAGAGATAAAGATAAATGGTGGTGCGCCCAATGCGTGGCAGTGATAATACAATCATTTATCACTATATAATCTACATATCTGTCCCAATGATGGGACCCATTCCTCCTAAGATCACCTGATAAAACCTAATCTAAACCCAATCGTTTAAATGGCAATAAAATTACATTTACCAAATAAATTAGATACCGGTGCCCTAACTTTATTCAAGCAATTTACAAAATGTATATTTATACTTTAAAAAAATTAATTTGTAATAGATACATTAATTTGAAAAAGTATAGTTTGATTTTTTTTAAACTTGCCCGTTTGATATGCTGTTAAATATCATTAACTGGCGACAATATGCTCACCAGGCTCACTTTATATAATTATGTGCAATTAATATAATTACTAGGATTTGCTTTTGTAAGTATGATTGCAGACAAACAAACAATCAGTTTGTGTACAAATATTTGGCTAAATTTGTCTATTATATTAATATTTAAGGTAAAACCATTTTACATGCTGATGCTAACATGATATATTTCAATTTACACCAATCATTTCACAAATTTATATTAAATATTTGTTTTAAAAAATAATCAATATTACTATAGTGTTAAAATATAAAAACCGTTTTTAAAATAAAAAGACCCATGATATTAAACTAAACATGTTTAAGTGCAATATTACTTCAAAATTATATATACCTGGCAAATTGAAATAAATATTGAAAGCTTAAATTGGTTTTATAAATATAAAAATTTATATGTTATCCATCCATTTGTTTAAATATCATATATTATATTATATAATAAAAAGCAATATAATCCGGGCGTAGGTTTGTATGCAAAACAAAATAAATGCTAAAAAATATTTTAGTGTTTTGTCTAAAAATAAACACAAAAACCTGGATTTGTTTTGTTTTATTATACATAAATGTAATTAAATGTAATGTAATTGTAATTAAATTATAAAAAAATACTATAAAGTAATGTATGGATCAAATGGCAGACAATACTTGAGACAAGAAATTGAATTATCAGTAAAAATGAAAGAAAGAAAGAAAGAAAGAAAGAAAGAGAGAGAGAGAGAGAGAGAGAGAGAAAGAAAGAAAGTAA
>JAQIWK010001578.1:0-10137 GCA_034695265.1 Dissorhina ornata
ACTAATATTAGTTATATTAACATTTTGGCACCATTAATTTGTTAAAATTCCAAGCTCAATAACCGATGTTTACTGCTTAACCAGATAATTATTTGAAGTATAAAAGTTTGACATCAAATGAGTTGATCAAACATCAGGCTTAAGAGGTCCCACATATTGTTCATTCAAAAGCGAACCAATGATTTCCAGTCTATCACTACCGAAGACCAGTTGCGGTCCATTTGGTAGATGAATGACTTGAGTGGGAGCACCAAAAGCCCCGTACGATACGGCCTCTTCGGTAGTCTTTCGCAGCACGTCTTTAGTCTCGTTTTGATCCATCGATGCGATGGCTTTGTCCACTAAATCGGTGTCCAGTGAACAACATTTGGCCGCATCTCGGAAACTATCGGCGAGTGTAATGTCTTGATGGGTGACAAACACTCGGCGCCACAGTTCACGCGATATTTGTTCAGTTGATTGTCCTTTTGATAACAAATCAATTGCTGTCAAAAAGCGTTGAGCTTTTAATGATGTCTTTTTGAGGGCCACTTCACCAAAATTATCGGGTATTTTGATGGGAATGCCATAAAATTGACCCAATCTTTGAATATCTTGAGGCATATACCGGGCTTTTGCGGGCACCATAATTGGTGCCGGATTTTCACTACCCTTTAGGACACCTCCTAATAAAAATGGCTTCAATTGAAGTGACATCGATGGCCATTGCGATCGGTATCGACATAACGCTTCAAAGCTGATCCACGAGTACGGGCTAATGATATCGTAAAATAGATCCACAACTATCTTCTTCGATGCCATGTTTTGAATTGTTTTATAAAACAATTAATTTAGTAATTATAATGAATAAATAAATTAAATAAAATTTAATTTATAGTTAATAAACAAACAGATATCACAATGTAATCAACAAACAGCCATCAAATCAAATGTGATAATAACTGGTGGAGAGGTTTTCAAGACTTCAATGCCAACCACTTTTAGCTGTATTTGTAATTAAATAAAAGTTTGTTATAAGTTATAAGTCAATTTGTATTCAACTAAATTTGTATTTTTTGACTTTTAATTTCAATTAAGTTTAATTAATAAATCATTTAATAAAACAATTAGAAGCTTTTTTTTATTGCAAAATTAATAAAACTATAACAAAATTACAATTTATAACATTTATTTTTCAGATTAATATAGTTTTAATTGAAATAAAATACAAATTAAAATCATTTACTAAACTAAATAAGTATATGAAAGAGTTTCAGTAAACTTCTTAGACTTTGATTCACTTTTCAAACCATTAATCACTTGTTCAATAAGTGGATCAGTTGTGTCATCGTTTGCCAGACATTTATTCTTAAGACATTCCAATGCCATATCGTTAATGAAATCAACAACTTTTGCCTTTAGCTCTTCGCTACCATACTTGTCCATCACTTCCAACACATGGAAAGCATTTTTCTCATTAATTTGCAATTAAAACAAATTCAGACAAATAGTCTTGAGATCAGTGACCATATACTTGTCGGCCACATATAGGAGCTCTTCGGCCATTAAAACCAATTCATCTGAATATCCAAAGTATAAGAACTGAAGAAACTCTTTAAAGACATTGGGTTTGATATCATCGATGACCACTTCATTGGACGCCTTCTCTGACATATCATTTAAAAACATTGATTCAAATACTTCTGAATTGGAACTAAGTATGGCTTTGGAGGCAAACAACTCCTTTCCTTTGACCACAAGTTGACAGTCATTTAGATCTTTGTTATTAAAAATGTTTGTATAATTAATTGTCTTCTTGAGTCCATTTATAACTTTATATGAAGTAATGGCCAAAACAATAGTAAGAGTATTATTTGGCAAATATAAGTCCATTTGATCAATCAATGTCTTGTAATTGATAAAATTTTCAAAACCCCAAGCCTGACCAGTACCACTAGTAAATACACTTGTACTGCAAGTAAAATCATCAAGCAAATTACAATCTATATCTGCAACACTAGCTATGAAAAGGGCATCAACTGTCTGGTCTAAGCTCTTGGTTAGTTTAAGACAAATGCCTCCATCTCTTTCACCATTGTTATCTTCAAATTCAATTAGCACTTGCCATTCATCTGATCCAATCATAAACGTATCGCTTTCAACATGATTTTCCGTCACATCCGTAAAATTATTGACTTTGAAGACAACTATTGTCTTATATGTCAACTCATGAGTTGATGCCATCGATGATACAATCGCTTTATCCATACTTTTTAGTTTGCAATCAAATTAATGACTGAATGACTACTAAATAAATGCTTTGTATTGGAAACCCAATCACAACTAAACCTAATATGATATTAGTAATATCAGTCAGTCATTAAAGTTTACAAAAACCTTTTAATTCAATTTCAAACAAAAATTTTTATCACAAATTTATAAATTATAATACAAAAAAACTTTTAAACTTTATAACTTGAATAACATAAATATATAATTTATTCAACTAATCTCTAGGTATCTATTAAGCGAAATAGTAAAAAGCAAACACTGGATTAAAAATGCTGATACCATAGCACCAGATATGACCAAGAGCATTTCATGAGTATTAAGTCGAGTGGTCAGCCAAACCCAATAAATCCAATCATTTTGTTTTAAAAGTATTATATTAGACGAACAATTAAACATCCCATGTATTGGCTTATAATTACACTAAATTAAACATAAAAGTGATTTAATTACTACTTTTTAAAACAAAATTAAAATTAATTAAAACAATTCATACATTACTTCGCAAGGTATCCATAATACAGTAAAATCCATTGCCGTGAACCGACATTAAAGCCATGTATTTGTCTGAGTCGGTCATCGGGAACAGTGACTTCAAGTGATTCCACGGGATATTAGGCCGTAAAGCGTGAAATTGGTTCATCGACTCTGGTGTCCGACGTTTCAAATCAAATCAATTTATTACTTAAAACTTTTATAAAGTTTATAATAAAATTGTATAATAAATACCAGGATAAAAGGCGTTATCAAAGTATAGTGTCTTTCCGCTTGATTTGACGGCCAGCGCTGTCTTAACATTGATTAAAACAAGCGATGAGTTACGAGTGGTGGCCACATATCGCCACAGTTTGGCCGACTTACCCACCAACCAATGCTCAATACTACCGCTGCTAACAAACACTGTATTATTAAACTCATATAAAGTGTTATCTTTGACAAAGATAGTATGGCCAGCAATTGGATTGCCGTAAATGCTTGGCTCAACCGTAAAACCAATGTCTATACCATCGGACAACTGAGGCCACCATTCGCTTACGGGCCGTGGATAAGGATTTTGTACCCAAAATTCATTGGCCTCGTTGTTGAACACCATTTGCCAAAAGTATTGGTTTAAAAACAAATAAAACTTATTATCACTGGTTTTGATGAATGCGTCGGGCTTTTCGGTGAAACAAATCAAATCAGTCTATCATTTAAAAGATAATTAAATTTATTTATAAAACTTTTAATTAGTTTTTTTTATAATTAAAAATAATTTACAGAATTTATTTGCAATGAATTTTTAATAAATACATTGAATAACATTAAAAGTTGTATTAATGTTTTAAATTGACACATAATTGGGTTTATTTATAAACTTTATAGAAAAGGATTTAATTATTAAATTTAATTAAAAATTATTATAGTTATGAATAGACTTGTATTGAGTGGACAGTAGTAATGAGTGAATATATCAATTAATTGGCAATTAATAAAAGTTAACTTTTTATTTGTGACTTTTATTATATCCAATCACTTTATAAGTCAAACAATTAATAATTTGATACTAAATTTCAAATTACAATGAATTAGTGAATGAGAGTCTCGTTGAGGCAGTCGTTTGAATATTAAATTGCATTCAATTGTTAGTTAAACTAATATATCGGTTGGATATTTGCAATCAACAGATATGTCTGGACACAGAAGAACATTACCACAGGTTGTGTCCATTGATTATCATTTGATTAGTAATTAATATTCAAAACTAATTGTATTTGTATTTGAAATGCATATAAATAGGGGCCAAACAGTAGGCGAAGCGGGTCATTGTCACCCGAGCGGCTATCGGTACGCCAACCGGACGACCCGTACACCACTCCCTATTACAACGAAATGCCGGATCTGTTCAGAGCTAACAACCCGATAGTGCCCGGCGGTGGTGTCCGACCGCCATCACGATTGGGTGCACCGATACGACGGTCCAAATCATTGGGCGATACACCGGACGCTAGAGAGTCGTTCAGACAACACATGTCCGACCAGTTTGGCGTTAATTTGCCGGCCGAAGAGGCGTCCACTTCATCGATGGCACCCGATTCAAGAGGTCAAAAACGTGGTCGAGACAGTAGTCCGTTACGTCGGGGCGGCGGTGCCGGTAGTAGAGGTGGTGGTGGTGGCCACTCGTGGACAGTACCTAATATGACGGGTGCGCGACAGTATCCACACCCGCCGGACCCGTTCCGACTGTCCGAAGAGGAACGACAGGAAGCGCTGGCGTACGCACACGAGGTCTACATGAGACGTCCCGATTGGTACAAACGTATGAATCCCGAGTTGCCCGGCGGTGGCTTCAAAGTGCCGCCCAGAATCGGCGCACCCCGTTATGAGGGACCTATCAATGCCGTGACCGGCGCTGAAGCCGATGAGATATTGCGCCGACAATACGAGGCCGTCAAAGACCAGCCAAGACTTGTTGATGTAATGAGACAACACATTGGGAATCAATAAAATATATAAAGTTTTTTTGAATTAAAAAGTTCAATGTTTTTTAAATTATTTAATTAATGATTTAATTATACAATCATTTACTTACTGATACAAAATCTTATATGAAATTCATGTGAAGTAATATAAAAAGTTTTTTTTGGTGCAAAATATCTGTCAATTTAATTGTCAGTATTTATGGATTAAATACAAAAAGTTTTTTGTTTGTTTGTAATGAATATTAAACAAAAACGGCTTTTATTAGTATTGAAATGAATACTGAGTTAAGCCGTTATTGCAATCAACAAATAGTTGCCAATTATTAAGTCATTTAAAATTAATAAACAATAATGTAATGCATTTCATAGACAACAACATCACTTCATTTGATCCCATATAAGACTTGTTGTATAAACTAATTCACTAATCAATTGACTGGACATCTGTTGGCCAACAAGAAGGTAAGACAACATAAAACACATTACAAGACATTTATTAAACTAATTATATGTTTGATTTGATTGTATAGTAAAGTAGTCATCGATGGCGTCGACGACGACCAATGAGTTGATATTCAAATCAAAAGTGGTATTCAAAGTAAACTATTTGCCCACCGATTGGGACGATTTGGATGTGTTTGAAGTGTTTACCATTGGATCAGATGAATGGCGAGTCAAAGTGATGGGTGAAGAGGGTAACTTAGCCCTTTATCTAAGTCTGGTAGCACATCCAGCTCTTATAGCACATCCAGATGTGGACAATATGCACACTTTGGACATCGATGACCGTACAATTGACGCCCAATTTGTGGCCTACATTAGGGACGCCGACGGCCGACTCGTTAATATGACTGAATTTGATAGACACCCCATCGATGACGACGGCTGGGGTACCGATGTGTTTGTCAAACCAACTGATATTACCGATCAAAACAAGTGGTTCCCAAACGATACGCTAACTGTTTGTCTTCACATCACTGTCTTCAAGCCGTTACCCATTGGACCCAAAAAGAGATGTCATTTTGGGGACAATTTTAACGATAAAAACTTCAATGATTGCCGACTAGTTGTCCAACAAAAAGAGTTCTTCGCCTCAAAGCTAGTACTCAGCGATCGGTCGAAAGTGTTTCGACAAATGTTTTCGAGTGATATGTTGGAGAAGAAGTCGGGAGATGTGGTCATCGATGACATCAAACCCGAAGTGTTTGAACAGTTCCTGCGGTTCTTGTATTTCGGAGACTCAAACAAAATGAACGAATTGTCGGAACAGCTCTTATACGTGGCCGACAAGTATATGGTCGACGATCTGAAGATTATTTGTCAAAATTTGATTTATTTGGAAATTAATGCCAAAAATGCGTTCAAAATATTGCAATCAATGGACAAATACGGTAACAAAGAGTTGAGGACAAAGACTATTGAATACATTAAAAGCAAAGGCTTTGAAAGTCTTTCACATCAATGGCATAAAATTGTTGGCAAAAACAATGGACTCGTCAATGAACTCATCAATGGTTTGGCTACTGATTCAGATGATGGCGAAGACCAAGAGTCGACTGAAATAATGTTTTATAGCTATTGGTGTGGAGTTTAATCTCATTGTGAAGACAATTGTCTTGAAAATTGTCGTAAATTTAAATGTTTGACTACTTTTATAAACTTATATTTCAGTATTAAATGTTATATAACTTTAGTTTATTTAATGCTATAATTATAAGTTATAATTTATAACAAATAATTAACTTTTTTTTGTTTTGTTTTGATTGTGAAAAATTAATAAATTGTATTTAATTATAATTAATATTAAAATATATTTATAATTAATAAATAAATTTACAAAATAACATGTTTTTGAAAAGACATTAAATAATGTTTTATAGCTATTGGTGTTGAGTTTAATTCACTATTAATAAAGAACTTGTCAATTAAAAAAGTAATTGTTAATAATTGTTAAAAACTTGTATTTTTAATTTAAATTTAACAACTAATATAAATTTAATTAATATTTATAAATACTTTACATTAAAAGTTAGCAAAATATAATTGTCAGCATTTATTGTCTAAAATGTGTTTTTATAATGTTTGTTAAAAAGGCTTTAATTGGGTTTAAAATGTTGATTGAGTTAATCCCTGTGTTGTAAACTTTTAAGCCTCAAAATAACCAGTTTTTATTGGATATTAAAGTAGTTATTGTCTACAAATTGATTGCTGATTGTCCGTCAAAATTGACTCAAATAACACGTGTTTTGATTGGGGTTTGCGTTCAAAGCATTGATTTAGTGATTAATTTGACTGTAAACTATAATTATGGATAAAACGATTGTCTCGTCTCAGCCATCAACTAATGAATGGGTTTTCAAGACTAAAGTGGTGTTTAAAGTCCACAACTTTACCCAATTGGAGGGCAAACGTGTTAATAGCGATGTGTTTAGCATTGGATCAGATGAATGGCGAGTTAGCATCGATTTAGAAGATATCGAAAATGAGAAATATGTTGGCGTTTACCTTAATTTGGTTAAGAGTTTGGATCAGACCATTGATGCACAACATGACACATATTTATTGGATATGAATTGCAAATCACTTGTCGATGATTTAGGCGAAAGACAAGCCATCACTAATGGTAACGGATGGGGAACTTCTAAATTGATTCAATACTCGACACTTACTGACCAAATGGATGATTATTTGCCTAATAATACACTAACTATTAGTCTTAATATCATTGTCTGGAAGTCACTGTTTGGTCTCAAAAAGAGGGTTTCATTTGGCCGTAGTTTTGCAATCAAAGATCTAAATGACTGCCGACTTGTGGTCAAAGGAAAGGAGTTGTTTGCCTCCAAAGCCATACTTAGTTCCCATTCAGAAGTGTTTGAATCAATGTTTTTGAATGATATGTTAGAGAAGGCGTCCAATGAAGTGGTCATCGATGACATCGACGCCGATGTCTTCGAACAGTTCCTGCGATTCTTGTATTTCGGAAATTCAGAAGAATTGGACGAAATGGCGGAACAACTGCTATATGTGTCCGACAAGTATATGGTCGACGATCTGAAGGAAATTTGCCAAAATTTAATGTATTTGAAAATTAATGCTAAAAATGCATTCAAAATATTGAAATTAATGGACAAATACGGTAACAAAGAGTTGATGGCAAAGACGGATCAATTCATTGAAGATAATAGATTGGAATGTCTTCAGAATGATTGGCTTCAAAATGATGGCAATACTGATCCACTCATTAGACAAAAGGTAAACGACTGGAAGAGTGACTCAAAGTCTAAGAAGTCGTCCGAAACTCTTTGCTATACTTATTTGGTTCAGTAAATGATATAAACTTTTTTTTTGTATCTAAACTTTAATTCAATTCATTACTTTGTATTTCATTGTATTTTATTATTAAAACTATAGTTACTTTTTAAAATCCATTTTTATAAATCATTACTTTGCGTAATATTATTATTGTAATACTTTAATTTTTAATTAACATTAATAAATATATATATTTGTATTATTTGCTAAACAAAACTATTTTATGTTTGTTTTATTTTTCATTACTATAACTTATAGATTGCGGTAAAACAATGGGAGGTCTGACCCGTTTATAAGTAATATACAATGAGTTTAGTTACGCGTATAAGTTATTCAAATGGCTATTATATTAATGGACAGGTATATGAGTAAACACAAGGCATGCATAACTAAATTGTTAAATATCTAGTTTTTTGTTGTATTTTGTTATTTAATTAGAAATTACAAAAATGTAACCTCCAGTTGCCTTATATACAGTGCGCGCCTCCAACATAAAGGGGTTTTTTGTTTACACAAATGCAACACTAATTTGTGTCCCAATAGGGGGTATAACGCCGGTAGTTGTGGTGAAACCTAAGCCTCATTATTATGGTATGGTTTGGGCACTGGTATAGCCATAGTATGGGCACAGGTATCACTTAACCAGTGAAAATGTTTAATTTAAAAGCTTAAGTTACTTCGGGTGCTACTTTACATACTGACCTGACTTTCATCTCTCTCTCTCTCTCTCTCTCTCTCTCTCTCTCTCTCTCTCTCTCTCTCTCGGCTATTGGCGTCTCATTTCAAATAATAATTATAAAAATAAATTTACAAAACACAGGAGCGATAGGTATAGCCTTACAGTCCAGCGCCCGGACCGGCAATAAAACCCAATGAACCGCAACTAAACGATTGGTTCACTAAAAATAAATACACAAATAATTTGTTTTTTAAAATTCATTGAAAAAACAGTTTAAAATATGCAATCATTACTCGCTTATACAGTGAAACAAAACTTTGTTTTTTAAACAACAAAAGAATATAAATTTGACACTAATTTAGCGCAAAAAATTGAAATTTTTAGTTAATTGAAAAATTATTGCCCACAACACACACACACACACCGAGACCCCCCTATCAGTCCTACCGGTGCTGTCTATGTCTGGTGCTGTCCAACGGGTACATACACTGTATATACCAAACCCAATACAAACACACACCCAACCGGGCACTTGGATTCCGGCATATTTACATAGTTCACAGTTAACTAGTTAGCTGTCAATCATTGACCATGGTCAGCACAGTTAGATAGTTGAGTTTACATCAAACAATCAAATGCCATCACAAAAAACTCGTCAAATTGTATGTTTGTTTCTCTCCCTACGTGTCAGTCCCTATATGTCTGTGCCGTATGTGGACTGCCATCGGGAGCTGACATTTTTGGCACTCATGTATCCGTTAAATTCAATTACAAAGTGTCTGTCCAAATGCCAGTACCCGAGTGCCAGTGCCTCCTCATCGCTAGCCTTTCCAATTTGAACGCCACTTGTCTTAGTCTTATTGACAGTGAATTATTGGCCCAAAAGTTTTTATTTTATTATTTGCTGTCTATATATGTCTTTTCATGAATTATAGATATATTTTTAGACATAACTCCAGGTTATCGGGTATACCTATGTTGTGGACTTGTAATCAATTAATATAAATCAGTTAAGAGAGAGAGAGAGAGAGAGAGAGAGAGAGATTGATGTCAGATAAATAATTACTTTTTTTTACTTTTGAAATAAATAAATTTTTAGTAATTAATAAGTTTTTAAATATATAAAAAATAGACAAAAATTAAACATAATTTGCAAATAAAATTTTAACTTGGTAATTATTAATTAATTTCAAATAAATTGCATAACAAAAATAATTGAAAGTTTAAAAAATACTTAAATAACTAATACATCAAAACTTTATTAATTATTAAAAGTTTTAAATTGAATTATTAATATATCTTTGTAATTGTTTAAGTTTATAAAATTTTAATAAATAAAATACCGTATTTTCTCGAGTATAAGACGCGTCTTATACATACAAAAAAGTGAATTTTGTAAAAATTTAAAGACTGCGT
>JAQIWK010001579.1:0-10135 GCA_034695265.1 Dissorhina ornata
TTATATATTAATAATAAATATTTCTGTTTATTTGTATGAATCGACGCTTAAGTCTAAAAAACTAGAGTAATAGAGAAAATATAATCATAGGTTTGAATGAAGTAAATGTTGACACAAATTAGAGAGAGAGAGAGAGAGAGAGAGAGAGAGAAAGAGAGAGAGATCTTTTGTATCAAACATTCATTATTAACGACATATGATTATGTGATAATTTGTTAACACTTTTCATATGAATTATTAACAAACCAAACAAAACAAAAAAGATGAGTAACTCTTTCAGCAATTTTATGAATATTAAGAATTCATTGGTGTAAAGAAGAGTCACGCTATAAATGCGAGTACTTCTGGCCACCAAACCTATGGTCAACCCTATCCCCCACAGACCGCCAACTCATACAACTCCCTGAATATTACATTTGTGGTGGTCTTTTCGGAGGGCGAGGCGTCGCCCACAAGAAAGTCCCGTTGATCTCAATTTGTATGTCTCAGGAAAAGGCAGTTCCAGAATCTGTATGTATGTGAATGTGCAGTACTGGTGAGATGGGTGTGTCATTTATATATAAATTTTATATTTAATCATAACTTATTATTTATTATTGCATTAATAGATGGATTTATTATTGTATAACAAATCTACAGATAATATACCACACAAATTGTTAGGCAGACAAACAATTCACTAAATATTTTTTATATGTTTTGTTGGCTTTGAATAAAATTTTGAGACTATTGGATGTCAATAAAATAATTTGTTAGACATAAACACAACATAAACCTTATTATTAATTCAAGAATTTTTTCATTCAAATGATTTGATTCTTGTTTTTCAAAGAATATATCAAATGAATGCAGAAAATGTATTTTAAAAATGAAAGCAATGGTAGACAACAATAAAAACTTTTAAAATTAGGTTAATTTTTATTCAATTCAATTGATTATGCATTTATTTAACACAAAAAATCATTCAAATTACACAATAAATATGATTAAATATTAAATTTACTATAAATACCCTGATTGTGAACACAGATTATTGTTTTAAAAATTATAAATATTATTGATTTATCAAAAAACACAATATAAAATATTTAATTTAAAAATACCTAATGATTGAGCGATTTTTGTTTAAAACTTTATATAAATTAATTCAAAAAGTAAGTAAAACATTCAAAAATTCATTACAAAAAAAAACATTAGTTGTAATACAAAAACAATTTAAATTTCAAAATCTTCAAACATATCGTCGATATCAAAGTTGGCGCCACGAAAGAGTTGGTTATAGCACTTGGACGCCGGGTTACTAAAATGGGCGTAGGGTTGGGTGAGTGGTAATTGGGCGAGACATAGCCAGCAGAAAAATGTATTGCACCGCCAACAGGCCATCTTATTGCAACCATCGCTCTTCTCAATCAACGCCTTACAATGTGGACACCGTTTGGACATATCTTCCAACCACTTATCAGTGGCCGCCTCTTCCAGCGCCGAACTAATCTGTTTTTTGCCGTAAATCTTCTCCAGCGCTAGCTTTTCTTCGGCTGTTTGTTTGAACACAAAAATAAAATTAAAAAATTTATAACAATTACAGGTATATTAGTGGACGAGTGGGCAGACTTACCGGTAGCGTTACAATACTTATCAAGTATGAGTTTGCGTTGCTGTGCGTCCCTAAACATAGTGCACGGATCAAAGCCATGATATGTAAACTTGCAGTTCTTGCAGAAGGCGTAACCACAGGCCGAACAGTGCGCTAACGATGAGTCCGCGTCGCCGATCACAACAGTGCCGCAAGTTTTACGCGGACAGTAATACACGTCAGACATTGAGCCGATCAGTGTCTCTAACATTAATTTGTCGTATTTCTTGAACAGCTCTTCGGAAACGAGATCGCGAATCATATTAGGCGGCGCTTGTGTCTGACAATCGGTGTCCGGACACTTCAACTGATTGACTGTTCCCTCGTTGATAAGTGTCTTGAAGTAGTTAGCGATACATGTCTTACAAAATATATGTAAACACGTAAACACAACACACTCTTCGCCCATATGTGATGAAAAACAAATATTACACAAAATGTAACTCTTATTGAAAGTGTCTTTGCGTTTGTGTTCGTTGTAATCCATTAAATATGTTATCAATTGTTTGCCCATTAGATCACATGCGGCTCTTCGGTCATATTTGGCGCGACCGTAGCTCAGACTTGGCTTAAACTCAATCACATCACGAGTGGAATATCTATCGGACCCTGAAGTTGCTTTTGATTTTGAAAGTGTTGTCAAATCCTTGATTTGGTTTGGTTTTGATTCAAAGTCACTGTTTGTAATCCATTTTGGATTATTACTAATAATATATGTGATGTCTAGTCGATGGCCAATCCTTAAGTGATCAATTACATCATTCTGGAGGAATGAGAACCACGTGTACAACACTTCCATTTGACACTCTTTCCACAAACTCTCCAATTTATGGCAAATTATCTCTAATAGACATAAAAATTACAGTTAAAAATAAGAACTAAATATAAACCTTTTCATTGCAAACCTATTTTGGTGATCCCAAGCCATTTACAAGAGACTAAAAATTTTGGATTAGATTTCAATGGATATCTTTTGGGTAATTCAAAGTACAATTCAATGGGAGGCAAGTGTTGTACTAAAAATTCTTCAGTTTTACATTTATCATCACTTTGTCGGTCATATCTTCTCTGATTATAGGTCTCGTAAAATACAGTCAATCCATTGGTGTTTAAGACGGGTTCGGCTAAGAATCTGCCCTTCAATCCCATCTCATCAATGGTTAAAACGTTTTCATCAAATATACTCTTTAGTGCTGTTAATTCATCCAATTTTAACTGTAAATACTCATCCACTGAATTGGTCGACTCGTCCGTCAAATTGTCATCGCAACAGGTCTTGTCATTTGAATTCACGTCACCATTGGATTCATTTTCAATGGCTTTACTTTTATCTGAAGTTTCATTGAAACGCTTTGGCCTATCATTGCCTCCACTTCTGTAATAATCATTTGTAACTCTACTACCATTTTTGGCACTTCTCTCATACGTTCGGACTCTTCTTTGCTCTGAATGTCTATCATTTGATCTGAAATTATATTATTATTAATGAAAATAAATGTATAAATAATTACAATAAATATTTACTTATAATAATGATTTGAAGCATCTTTTGAATGACAAGATTTGGCACCAAAATCATTAGACGACTCGCTCTTAGGCTCGCATTTCACTTCACTCTTGTCTGAACACCTTTTATCCCATGACTTATCGGACGTCCGATTATATCCTTCATTGCGATGTCTTCTGTGATTGTAATCGTTTGATGAATACCTGTTCCCTGACATACCATCTGGTCGTCGATTACGATCGTAGTATCTGGAAGTGAATCAAACGGTTAACAAACATATAAACAATACCACAAGACATACCTGTTGTGATTATTACAAGAGTTATAATAGTAGTAATCATTATTGGGACGATTGTGTGGTGGCGGTGGTGGTCTTCGGCGGTCACCACTATTGTAATGTTTATTATCTGTAAAAGTGGTGTAACTATTGTTTGGATCACTTCTCGAGTCAATCACTTTATTATTATTGCATAGTTTTGTTGAATCACTTGTGGCACCAATTGGTGGTCTTATTTGATCCGATGTGGTCGTCGTCGTCAACATCGATGTCTTCAATTGACTGCCGTTTGTGTTGTGTTTTGTGTTATCGTTTGAACTCATCATACAATCAAATGGTTTCTCAATATATATGTTTGAATCAATTTATTTCATACGACAACCCATTGATTGACAACTAATTTGAATATCAATTGAATTGCGAGTCAATTGTGAAACACATTTACAAATCAAAACTCAACTAACGATTCAATTGTGTTATGAAATAAACAAACAATTGATTCATTGATTTTCAATGCCATCTGACGGCCGATGCGGTCATTGACAACACAAACAAAACAAAAACAAACAAATCGTCAATAAATAGTCAAATTGTTGTCAACAACTGATTTGATTATCTCTTGAAGTGATTATATCTGACTTGAAAACCATTGGATCAACTAATTGACAGATGGGTTACGACTGTTCCCGGTTTACCGAAGACATATCGGACGAGTTGTTGTGTGCCATCTGTTCGGAAGTGTTGGAGGAAGCGTTGACCACCGATTGCGAGCACTTGTTTTGTCGCCAATGTATTGAAGAGTGGTTATCGGTGAACAGGACCTGTCCTATTGACCGACTCTACATCACATCGCGTAACCTGAAGGCCGCGCCCCGTGTTGTCCGCAATTTGTTAGGAAAGTTAGAGATTAGGTGTGACTTTGCGGACGACGGTTGCCGATCGGTAGTGGCGTTGGAATCGCTGGACAAACACGTAAACGATTGTTACTATAATCCGAAAAAACGGTTGTGTTGTCAGAAAGGGTGCGACAAATGGATGACACGGGAAGAGCTAAAGTCACATAACTGTTGGAATGATATCCGAAGAGATATGTTAAGCAAAGAAAAATTGATTGTCGATCTGAAACGAGTCCGCAATTTATTGTTTTTTGTGATATTCTTACTATTATTATACATATTATGTCCGACAATACTGTTTAGCTTTTACTTTGAAAATCTCTTCATTTTAATGCCAAACACCGATGAGTCCAACGAATCCAACAAATGACATGATTTATCAATCATTATTACAGCCAAACCTTTTGCCTTCAAATCTTAATATTGTTTTCAAAAAACACTTTTAATTATTACATATTTTAATATTTTGTTTGAATCAAAGTTTTTAATTATAAAAAAATCCGTTTTAAGATATTATTTAATAATAGACTAAAATGTTTATATCGTTTATAAATTTATAGCATTTAAATAAAAATTTATAGATAACTATATAACTTATTGTGAGACGAATTAAATGATGAGTTTTTAAATAAAAATTTTTTTATTTAAAATACGATAATTTGTATGATATGAACAAAAAATAAAATGTATTATTTAAACAGTTAAACATTGATATAAACTTTTTTTTTATAATTACAATAATTTGTTTGAACCCTAAATTGTTTGAGCAATAATTGGTATTATTTAATATTCCTATACAACACTTGAAAAATACTTTTAATATTTATATAACAATATAACAGAATAACAATATTATACATCACTTTTGTTTTGTTTGGTTTGGTAATCATAAATCTGTAACACAATTGCGAGAATCAAATCTCTATTATATAATCTGAATTATAATAGTCAGTAAATATCGTGTAAACAAAAACAATTAGAAAATTATATGAACTTTTTTTACTCTAAAAAATCTTGTACTTATGGTTTTGTGGATTTGTTTTAATTGTAAAATCTCTTTAAAAAACGATTCCCTTTAGAGAAAATACATTTCCCATTAGAATTACAATTGAATTATTGACTTGAATTGTGATGATATGGTAGCGAAACAACACTATCATGTTGTCTATGATGACTGGGATTGTGATGATTGGGAATGACATTCAAGGGATTATTGTCGTTGTGGTGGTTATTAGGGGTCGGATTTGTACTAATGGTGGCGGCGGTGGTGTTGTTGTTGTTACCAAAAGTAGGTGAGCGTTGAAGCATCAAAAACTTCATTAAGGCTTCGGTATCGTTGTGTAACATATTTATATGACTTCTAAGTTTTTGGACTTCATTTTGTACGTTACCACAGACCGGACAACTGAACACTGTTTGCGAATTAAACGACCGTTTTGTTTGTTGCCAAATCAGACTTAATATAGTGGCCTCCAGTTTCTCAATTTGTATCTTTGCCATACAGTTACTCTTCTGTAAGTCACTCTCTTCGTGAAACAGTGCATCCAATTGTTGTTTCTTACGATTGCGATATTTTGCCGCATGAAATATATTCAATGACCGTTTCTTTTCTTTCCGATAATCGGTGTCCAAATCGTTATTATTGTCGTCTAAGTGTCCGTCTAGTGAAGATGGCCGTCCGTATGGCATACCCTTCTCCCGGTCGTGTGTGAAGCCATTCATTACGAGCCGACTCTTATTGAGTCGACTTTCATCGACAGAAATACTACGAAACAGACTGGGATGCGATCCAAAGCCATTCAGAAAGCCATTGGTAACCGGTAGTGCTCTCATTGAGTGAAAATTGTCGGTATTATGTAATCCTCTATTTATGTCCATTGGTTTGGTTAAGTCGAGTGCATTCCTCTGTTGCATAACATTCATAGACGGTATCGTAAATTTTGGCGGATTTGGTATTAAAACAGTATTTTTATGGTACCAGTTGTTGGCAAACTCTTGGCTTACATTTCTATTGCCTAAACTTTTATTTTGATCTAAAACTATAACTTCCTTTGGCTCTGACTTCTTATCAAAATTGTGATAATCTTTAGCTTTCATTGAACTAATGGTTTGAACATTTTGTGTAATGTTTCTATGGTTTGTAAAAGAGTTGTCGACATGATTTTCATCACTATTTTCCTCATTTGTTTCATAGAGTCCTCTAATCTAAAGAGAAAGTAAAAGAAGAGAGTGTTTTGTATGGCATTTCATAAACATATTTCTCAATCATTACATAAATTAATTGAACGGAAGAATTTAACCGTTGATTAACTTTTAGATCAAAGTTTCAAAACTTCCTGCAAATGTATAGTGAGTTATAAAATCAGATTTAGGAGAGAGAGAGAGAGAGAGAGAGAGAGAGAGAGAGAGAGAAATTTTGCAATCATTACAACTCCAATAATAACTGTTTTGGATATCATTAGAGAAATATTTGGAAAATATGGTTCATATGTCTCGACAAACAAACTATAAAAATATGGTTTCAATTGCTTTAATTAATGTCATTAAAGGCAATTGAAATGAAAACAAAAACAAAATCCAAATAAAGTGCTTAAAACTTTCAATTAAAAGCAATTAAAAAATTAAACAAAATTTTTAAAAAATATTGGATTTACTAATGGATTTAATTCGCCAAAGAATACGTGTATTCATCATAAAAGTGTTACCAAAAACTGATAACATAGAGAGAAAAAGTGGTGATAAGTTTACTTTAGTTAAGTTACTCTTACTTTGAATACTGAATTCAATTGAAATCACAAAAAGGTTTCATTAATTTCACTGATAATAAAATTTATCATTACATTTGAAATATATCTGCAAAAATGCATAGCAATTAGACACTCATCGCACTAATGCAACACTTATGGCACCCATAGATATCGGTCACCATATTGTATGCGGGTTTGTAAGGGAACGGGTAGTTATGGGCAATATGGCCATCGGTGGTGGTCTGGCCGAACAGATGTATTCATACCTTTAGTTGTTTTGCACACTTAAGCACTTGCGGGAGACGGTGGTTGGCGACGGTAATACATCCCCGATATATGAACTCAATTAGTGATCGCACATCTTCGTAGTGCATGTCTTTGACCACAATAACGGGGTATTGACTTGGATTAGCGATACGACCCAACACTTGGCCAAAATAAGGCGAAAAGGCCGATAGTATTAGTTTATGTGCTTTGATGTACTGTCCGTCGTCCAGAGCGATGGTCACATCGGTGTGAGCGCCCGACTCGAACAGAGCGCCTATGAATCGGTGTAACTCTTTCTGATGGTCTGGCAGTCGGAGTACATAAGCCGGCGGTACTGTCGATGACTGTTGAGTGGGTACACCATCTGTCGTGAGAGTGGAGGTCGAGGCGGCGGCGGCTGCCGACGACCCGCCAATTAAACCGTTAAGTGGCGTACGTTTGGGCGAGTAATGTGCGGTATGTGTCCGGTCGGTGGGCCGCATATCGTCCATTAGTGAAGCCATTAATTATATAAAAATGTGTTTATTATCACTAAATTAAAGCCAAAAAAAGTTTTTATGTATTTATTATTTTTATCGCCGATTAAACTGCTGAACACTAACTCAACAAATGCTATGAATTGCACTAAATTTCACTTCACTTACACTCATATAATGCATACATTTATTGCCAAACAAATTGATAACTGAAAATAAAAACTGATAACAGTATTAAACACTTTTAATAATATAACTGTTAATAACTATATTATAACTGTTATTAAACGCAAAACACTATTCAAAACTACTATTAAAACATACAAAAACACAACACTATTCACAAACAGTTTAATACACAGCCAAAGGCAGAGCTCAAGTGTTGCAACACCACTGCCAGTGATGTAATCGTTATGTAATCTCTATTACTCTCTGCATATCATCCGTACGGCACAGCCTGTGATGACATTATAAACAATAAATAATTATTTTTATTTAATTTTAATATTATTTAAATTAATTTTAAGAAATGATTTATGCTTCAATGATATGTATTTAATTATATTGTAATTTATAAGATGCATACAAAATGTGTGTTTTAAAAGTTAATTAATTTAATTTAATTTATAAATTGTTTGAAAGATTTTTTTTCGTAATAAAAACTTTTATATGAATTTGAATGCAAAGTGAAGCGAGAGATGGCACTAAACATATGGTATGTTTACATTCAATGCACTGATGATCTGATCATTGATTGAATCAATTATTGATGTCTTTAATAAAGACTCTTTATCACATTATTGGTGATCAATTCAAGTGATACTTTTTGACCACTTATTGCTCTTAATTGACAAACAGTTGTATTAAATATAGTGATAATTATTGAATTGATAGTCAGATCTGAGTGAACCGATCGGTGATAATGAGTGACCGAAACAACGGTTTATTATCAACGACTGGACGACAGGCGTCGTCGGTGTCGTCGTCATCGAGTGGATCCGATTCGCCCATCGATTACGTGCCGCACAGCGCGCGGCCCGAGTGGTCGGACGTAAAGCCAGTGCCGCAGAATGACGGCCCGCATCCGCCCGTCGCTATCGCCTACAGCGACCAGTTTCGACAAACTTTTGACTACTTTCGGGCCGTTTTGGCCGCTAATGAACTGTCAATTCGGTCATTAGAGTTGACCGAAGAGTGTGCGCGACTTAACCCATCAAACTATACCGTTTGGTACTTCAGACGTCTGGTCATCCAGCAGTTGGGATGTGATTTGCGTCAAGAATTGGATTACATTAAGAGTGTTATCGTTGATAATGCCAAAAATTATCAGGTCTGGCATCACCGCAAGTGTATTGTCCAACACATTAAAAAACATATACTCGAAACACATCCCGCTTCGGGTGATAATAGTCGTAAGTTGTAGTGACCACTCATTTTATAACATTATTGATTAACTCTCTCTCTCTCTCTCTCTCTGTCATCAATAGTGATTGAAAAAGAGTTGGCAGATGTGGCGGAAGACGAGAAGCGTTTTGTGGCAATAATGTTACGCCAGGACTCGAAGAACTATCACGGATGGCAACACCGCCAATGGGTTATCAATGACTTTACACGTTTTGACGGCGAACTCGAGTACACGGAAGAGCTGATGGACGATGACATCCGCAACAACAGCGCGTGGAATCACAGGTATTACGTGATCCTCAACTCGACCGGCTTTGACACTCAGGTGACCGATCGGGAGATACAATTCACTTCTGGTAAGATAGTGATGGCGCCCAACAACGAGAGCGCCTGGAATTACTTGAGGGGTATTATGGCGCCCATCGGTCTCACGTCCAACCACTCCGTCAATCAAATGTGCGAAGACTTATGTCAAACACTTGAAACGCATCGATCGCCTCATTTATTGTCGTTTATGATTGAAGCCATCGATGAGACAATCGCTAAACAAACTCAACCCGATATTAGTTTGTTAAACAAAGCGCTAGACTTATGCCAACAACTGTCCACTCGGACTGATATTATTCGTAAGGAATACTGGGATTACATCGCCCGAGATCTTAAGAGTCGCTATGGAAGTGATGAGTGATTTTTAAAACAATTTTTTATATATAAATTTTGTCACAAAGCTATTTACTAATTGATTGAAAACAATATTAGTTTAAAAACGGATTTATTATAATAAATATGAGAAATACATTCATAATATTCTGGCATTTAATGAAAATTTACTTAATGAAAGTCAATAGGAGTAATTAGTGATAAGAGTGTTGAAATTTCAACGCGCAATTGCGCAATTGCGCGTTGAAATTGCGCGCAATTGCGTCCA
>JAQIWK010001580.1:0-10133 GCA_034695265.1 Dissorhina ornata
AAATAATTAAAATCAAAAAAAATTATCAACACTAAAAAAATATGTTGAATACAAAGTTTTTAAAATAACTAAATTATTTTTTTTTAATTAATTTAATATAATTTAAATAAATTTATATTTTTAAAACTATAAAATTAAATATTTTAGATGTAAAATTAAATTAAATTTTAACTTGTATAGGAAGCTATAGCTAAACATGATATTTATTTTTATATATACAATAGAGATAAACTTGTTATGTTTTATACTCTATTAATTTCAATGTCTTTAAATAAATCAGTAAACATATCAGTAATAAATTTATATTGGTAACAATGTTATGGTCTGATAAGTGAATTAAAGTTAGTTTTTTGAAAATTTGTTAAATTTAAATCATGCATATCCCAACACAATAATATTAGCCCATGTGTTAAGGATTTTATTTATCAAAACTATTTCATTATATACTTAATTATATCATTTTTATTAACTTAAATATATTATTAAAATAATATTATATATAATAATTAATTTTTTAAAATAAAAAAATTTTAAATATAGAAATAAATATTAATATTTTAAAAACATATTTGAATTTACATTTAATTACTTGTAATACCAGTTTTATTGCAAATAATTTTAAAATAAATATTAATATTAAAAAGTATTTTACAAAATATATTCAATCAAGATGTCATCGGCAAAAACATTAAGCGGCCAACTAATTGAAGTGTTAAATGATATAAAACTTGAATTGCTTAACGATAAGCAATATATAAATGTGTCAGAGATGGGTGATATGACCCATGAAAACTGCCAGTTTGCTCGTCAAAACTTAAAACAATTTATAGATGTTACTTATGAATTTAAAAATTTAATTTTAATTAAATACTAATTATAAATGTTGCAAATTATAACTTACAATTTACTCTCTCTCTCTCTCTCTCTCTCTTTCACTTACTCACTCACTCACTGGTGACCACCGATGACACGGATCAGACTTTTGTGAGCGCTTTTTATATCATTAACAATAAATTACTTCCCAAACATTTGACCGAAAGTATGACCATTTTAGGGCAATTACACAATCATTATCGCGGGACTCGTGGCTATAATCGATCGCATGACCGCTGATATTACCGCCGATGACCAGAAACAGTTAATACAATTAGTGCGCAAAGTGTTTGATATGAAAAAGCGTTTTAACTTAAATTTATAATTTTAATTACTCTGTAATTTTTATTTAACTTTAATTATAAAGTTTGTTAATTATTATATATTTTATAAAGTAATTTAATTATTATATTAATTTAGTAACTAATGTTATCAATCAAATAATTTTAAATTTATAATTTCCATAATTCAATGGCATTTAGTTTGCTTTTATATTTATATATTTTTAATTAATTATATAATTTTATTTAAAATTATTAGTAAACGGAAGGAAATGTAACTTTTATTTGTACAATAGTGTAGGCTTTGCCTGGAAATGAATCTCTCAAATGCTTATAACATTAAATGCTAAAAGTTTTTAAAACAATTAAAATTTATAAAATAATAAAAGTGTTTAATTAAAAATATTTATTTTAAAAATGAAGTTCATTACAATATTAATCTTAATAAATTGTTTTCTATTCACACAATCTATGTTTTTAATTCATAAATACAACATTTCTGGTAAATAACTTTTTAAAAAACTTAATTAAATAAAAATTTTATTTAAAAGTTTTAATTTAAAACTAATAAATTATTATTATTAATGTAATAATATTAAACCAGGTGTTTGTGGATATCCTGGTGAACCCATATCGGCTTACAATAACATTGAAAACAATCAAAAAGTCTTCAAATCGGGTGATACTGTGAACTACCAATGCGTTGACTTTATGAGCTACAAACAGGAGCGGGTGTGCAATGATGGCCAATGGGTTGGACAGCCCGCCCGATGTGGTTATGGGGTCGACAATGATATTACACGAGTTGTCATCAGGAGTTGTATGACAGATGAAGTACTAATTGATTACCCGATGAAAGGGATGCATAAAAATAGCGATAAGTTTGCCAACTCTTTCTCGACCGACCGATACACCGAAAGTCCGATACGAGTGCCAAACAACTCAACCTGTTATCGATGGCACCTGTATTTGACCCAAAAATCTCTGATAGCATTCATTAGAGCAGATTTTGCCACAATATTTGATAGTTTATCCAAAACTAATAACCGTATTATACCCGTCGTTACCGCTTATATCAAACACAATAAGACGTCTAATATCTGTCAAATTGATGCCCAAAAGAAATACAAATATATTTGGATTAATAAATGGATTAAATACAGTCAAAAATATCACTATTATTTCAAATGTTTTAATAATGATTTAAATGGTAAGTGAATTACTATACTAAATAAATTCTAGTTAAATAACTTATTAATTGTATTTTTTAAAAATTATACTATAGATTTAAAAGTTTTTAAATAATAAAAATAAGTAACTTATTTTTAGAGTCTAACAAATCAAATGAAGTTATATTAAGGACTGAATCGGAAACCCCGTTAACCATAGACTTGATTCGCGTAAGTATTGCCGAGTTGTACGGCAGTGTGGATGAGCCGGCCTGTGGTTTACCCGAACTGCCCGTCGGTGTCGACTCAACTGTCCTGAAAGATCATCAATTGTATGAACTGCATTGTGACCACAAAATTTCATTTACAAACTCAACACCGATTGCCAAAACTCAACTAAAATGCTCAGCCAATGGTCTTTGGCGAGGATATTATCCTAAATGCAAGCCAATTCAGTCTTGCATTCAATCAAATCAATTAAATGCAAATGAAATATCATTGATAGTCAACATTGATAATGTATTTTATTACAATCAAACCCATTGGTACGCCATCGACGGCACAAAAATTAGTTATGATTGCGATTCATTAAATGGTATATAAATTTAATTATTTAAATATATATTAAACAAATAAAATTTAATTGTATTACTAATTTTAGATGAAGTTGTAATTAAAAGCAAAACATGTTTGTCAAATGGCGTTTGGGATACCAAGGTTTGCCAGCGTAATGGTGATAACCAAGATTATATTAATTTACCATCGACTATGAAAGAAATTATAGACTTTAAACATTTGCTACCATTTTATATAATTGCTTTAATTACTTCATTAGTTTTGATAACCATTTGTATTATTGGTTTAATGGTTATAATTAAAAGAAATAATAGCAACAAAAGTGGTAGCGATTCCAGTGATGGCAAGTCTAGCCATCCCTCAAAAGACTTTATAAAAAACGAGACAAAATGTAATGAAACGAGTAATACAGTGGACAGTTGTGCGACTGAAGACACTTATTTGGATGATATAATGTCTCAAAGAGGTGTCTCTATGTTTCAATATAGACATCAGTACCAAAATGAACCAGTTTATGATGTCCCACCCAACACACCCAAAGCTATTCCCATTATTTATGCCAACACACAAACTCTGGATCAAACTGAAGAATCTATTTACGATCGGCCCAAATATCGTTACCAAAACTGAATTGATTTTTGTTAAATAAAATTAAATTTAAATAAATTAAATTAAATATATTTTGTGTTGAAAATTATACATTATTTTAAATAAATATTAATAACAAACAATATTTGTAATTTTAAGTATAAATAATAAATATTTGTTAAAAATTTTGTTAATTATAAATTAATTTAATATTTTATTTTATTTTGATTATATTGGTAAAATTTCTTAGGTAGTATTTATTTAGTTTTTAGTTTTACATTTATAAATATTTGCTTTTAGTAAATATTAAATTATTAATATTAAAACAAATATTAAAACAAATTTACAATACATTAATATTAAATGAAAATAAACTAAATAATATAAAACATTTATATATTTATATATAAAAAGTAATACAAATTTGTAACACACTTTCTTTTAGGTCTTTTCTAATGTTAAATTATTTTATTTTATTTTTTATGTCATATAATATACATGTATATACATGTATAAGACATTAAACATGTTATACAACACTACACACAGTATTTGACTTTCAGTGTTGCCATACAATGAATATTCTGTTATTCAGTGCATACATAGTATAGTATTTTTGTTGTTATATATAGTTTTCGGTTAATCACTATATTTTGAATAATTTTATTTAATATTAAATAGTATTTAATATTTATTTGAAAAATTTAACTAATAAATTAAAATTTAATTTATTTTTAAATATAGTTATAAATTTATAAATTAAATATTAAATAAAATTACAAATGCTTAAAATATATGATATTTGTAGAAAAACATATTTGTTACATAAATATTTTATGTATTAAATAATTGATTTAAAAATAGGTCTCAATATCTTTTTAACACAAAAAACACATAATGATATTAAATGTAATGTACAAACAAATTGTGTCACAAATAATAATAAATATAATATAAAAACCGAAAGTAATAGCTATTTGTGAGAGATTTATTTGGCATCCGATGTTATTATGCGTACGAGTCGTTTGAAAATCACAAGTCGTTTGCTTTATTACTATTGAAATCAATTGCAATACATGTCTCACTATAAGTATTATACATTTATTTGAGTCAAACATATTTTTTTATTAAAAATATATATATAAGTATTTCAAACACAATACAGAATTTGTTATACATATTATATTCTTAAATTTATATCTTTTATGTGTTAAATAATAAATTTAAAAAAATTTTTTAATATCAAACCATTTATAATCCTAAATATTCTGTTATAAATAATTAAAATTTAAACTACATTTATAAATCTTTGTGTAAAGCAACAATAATTATATATTTCACTTGAATTTTGTGACTAAAAACAAGTCTACGAAATGAATAAATAAAATGAAAAAATAATTATAATTTATAAAGATGTGACACAAACAACAGATATTTACTACAAATAAAAAACTACTATTAAAATACTATGACTACTATTCAAAGCCCAGCGTTCAATACCCATCATGATTTCGTAGTGATATTCATGTTGTGATATAAATAGCAAAAGTTTTTTTTTGAAAAATAAAGTGCGAGAGCACTGGTAGGCAGTGGCGGGTGCCTACAGATTCTGTACAGTAAAACACAACCAGAATCTCATAATACATATGCCATCGATGCCATCCCGTCTCATCCCAACCAACCCTTTCATCCCATTTTAGTTCAGTTTATTACAACTAATGTATTATTAATATATTATGAAAAACAAAAAATTATTAGTTTTACACACAAAAAAGTGTATGTTTTGAAGTGTGAAAGTTTATTGCCAATTAAACAAAAACTATGGGCAAATTAAAGAGTTTTGAAATAGTGTTGGACTCAAATCAAAATGTTTATTACCCTGGTCAAGACGTTAAGGGCAAATGTATTATTGAATTGAGAAGTGAACTGAAATTAAAATCAATTAAAGTCTATATGAGAGGTGTAGCCAAAGTGCACTGGACTGAGTCCCGGTCCACTGGCAACCGGTTGGGCGCTTACACTGAACACTATAACGCAGAAAATGAATATTTTTTCAAGAAACAAGTACTTTGTGGCCCTGGTAAGTTATTTATTGTTTACTAGTTTATAATTTATTTAATTTTTTAACTTTTAAAAATTATATTTATATATAATAATTTATTATTAATAAATCTACTTGCACATTTAATGGCATTGATTTGCTTATTAATATTTTATTTATAATAAAAATCAATTTAAATAAATATTTCAATATTTTAATAATAAATAAAAATATATTTTTGAAAATTAGTTTGAATTTTAAATATATTGTGATAATTTGCAAAATAGTTTTGAACCAATCTAAAAATATCTTTATCTTTTTAAAAATTCATCAATCAAAAACTATGCCATTATCATTAATTACTAGATGACTTGCATAACATACCAATACAAATTCTAGTTATTATCAATAAACCCTTTAAATACCAATACAAATAAACATTTAAACATTAACTATATGTGCCCGAGCACTTGTAGTTATATATAATATTTGTAAACATTTTACAATAAATTCAATTGTGTTGTAATCTTGTGATTGATTTATTGATAAATACTATTTTTCACGCAAATAATTACTTAAAATAATTATAATTTAAAATTTATTCAATGTGGGCGTTGTGAAAATTTGTCAAATTTATAACTTACTTAAATAAATAAAAAACCAAATATACCATGCAACCACTACCATCGCATAACTCATTTTAACTATATAATTAATATATTAATTTAATTAAATATAACTGTAGGATATGAATAATTTCTTATAGTAAATAATTAAATTCTTTTAGCTTGGAATAAATAATTAACAAGCTAATTCTTGGTAAATATATATATAGTACACAAACTATTATATCATAAACTACTTACAAAAATATTACAAAAATTTTAATGCATTTTTAAAAATTCCTTAAATATTATTAAACAATTTCTTTTGGATATAATACTTGTCTTGTGTTTACATTTAAAGATATTAATTCATAAAAGTTTTATTTAAACAAATATATAATAAATATATTGCATAATATATATACATACAAAAACATAGATATAAAGAATTTAAATGAATATTTATATTAGAAATATTTATTTCAAAAATATTTGATTTTATATTTATATTTATTTCAAGAATCGTGTGATAATCGGGATGTGTTGGCTGAAGGACACCATGAATTTATATTTGTTTTTCAACTGCCAAACGGGTAATACATACATACATATCATGTCTAATACTACTGTAAATATATAAATCTAATTAATAACATACATAACATAAAAACAAGACAAACAAAAATTTAGCTCAAGAATGTGTTTATAATATTAAGTTTACATTAATATTTTGAGAAAAAAAATTATTGCTTTACTTATGTATTATATAAGTTATACATATATTGTGTATATAAATGTAAATATTATTCAGTAATATATGGTATATATATCTGTAGAGGAATATCGACATCATTTGAGGGAAAGTATGGTAACGTTAGGTATTGGCTTAAAGCTGAAGTGGAAAAGCAATGGGGTTTTAATCATAAAACTAAAAAAGCCTTTACTGTCATCAGTCCTATTGATATTAATAGACGGGAATATTTGGTAAGTTTTTATTTTTTTAAACTAATAATTAATTTTAAATAAATTATAAATTCATATAATTTATAATTTAGTTTTATACAAATCATGAAATTTGGATTATTTGTCAAAAAATATTAACTGTTTATAATTTAAATTTTAAATTAAAGTAACGTTAATAATTTTTTAATTATTTAATTCATAATTATATTTAACAAGTTGAAATCAATAAATATCCTGGTATTTTATATGTAATTTTTAAATATAGAATAATATAAGCATTTTTATATTTTAAATATTATTAGTTAAATATTATGTGAACCATAATCAAAGGCGCAACTTTATAATTATTACAGCGAGCGCCAATATATAATAATAATATAATATAATATATGACATTGTAAAAGCATGTAATAATTTAATTAAAATTACAAAATGTATATAAAACTCAAAGCATTAATTAATTTAACTGCACATCAAAAGGAGTGCCAAAATATTTAATTATGATTACAATTGAAATTAAGTTATATTTATTATTTCGCAATACTGTTATAAACTATGTTATAATTATAATTAAATTTAAAAATTGTTTAACAACATATTAGTTTAATTTTATTTGTTAAAATGTTCATAAATTATTATGAAATACTAATTAAAATGTTGCATTTTTTCAAACCAAACATACAAATAAGTGTTAATGAATTTTAAGTTTACTTCAAAAACTGAGTTCAAAAACAAAGTTTAAATAAATTTATTTTTAAACCAAAAATACATTTCATTTCACAGATTCCGGTGGAGAATAGCATTGAAAAGTCGTTGTGCTGTTTGTGCTGTACGTCAGGTCCCATACATTTATACGCCCGAACCGATAGGACGGGCTATTGTCCGGGTAAATGACTTTTCAAACAAAATTATATACAAAAAAATTTATTTATTCATTTATCTTTAAAAATATACCACAAAAAGGAGAGTCCATATCAATAACGGCTGAGTTTGAAAACCACTCTCGACGGACAATCATACCACACGCCACTCTATACCAATCGCAAACATTTGTGGCCACTGGCAAGTCCCGATCGCGACGGTTCAAGTTTACCATCGTAACCGGTCTGGCCATTCAGCCCCGACGGACGGCCAATTGGGATTCGCAGTTATTGAAGATACCGGCCGTTTCGCCATCCATTATCAACTGTTCACTAATCAAAGTTGAATACGCCGTCCGGATCACTTTACAAATACCATTAATTGCTTACAATTTGTCCGTTTATTTACCCATAATTGTGGGAACCGTACCGCTCCGACCGCACAATAATCACTCACAATTAAATCACTACCAAAATCATCCACTTATGAGGCCATCCGAAGCGAGAGCTACTTTTTACCCGCCGGTGCCCTCGTATTCATCACTAGATGTCGACGATATTTCCATAACTCGTAAGGATTGGCTTAAAAACTTGACTATAATTTAATTTAATTATAATTTAATTGATTTATCATACGGTTTGGTCAGCGCCGCCAACATATACCGAATGTATTAGCGGTTCGGTGGACATCGGCGACGATGAAGACGGAGATATCATCGGAGATACAAGATTTACGCCAATGTATGCCTACGTTCACAATTACAGTCCAGCCCTACCGCCGCCCGAGTACTCAGAGGTTATATTAAATACTGTTTAGTTTATATTCAGAAATTAATTATATTAAGAAATGTCTATTTGTTCAAAGTTTTAACTTAAAACACATTTCTTAATTGTATTAATTAATTAATTAATTGTTTAAAACTGCAAAACTTTTAATTATTTGATTTGTTTAGGTCGACCCGCACCCTAACCAGCCGGACTGAATGTGTTCACCCTGGGCATTATGACAAATAATGACAACTAAATGATTAATTAATGAAACAATTAATTGTTTTATATATATTTTTTCGGTGGGATTTGACACCAGTTTTTGAGTCAAACTCTGAAATCGCTGATTGAGTTATGAAATGAAAATGAAATGAAAATCTGTTTTCAAACAACAACTTATAAAACGGCTATTTATTTGAATCAAAGAATGTGTCAATTGTTTTGCTTGAATATACATTATTTAGTTTTATTAAACATTTGATTTAATTATTTTTAATGATTTTAATTGAAACGATAAATTGTATTTAAATGAATTAGATAACTACTTAATTAAAAGAGCTTGTTATTTAGTTTAATAAAAGTTATATAAATAAGTTACATAACAAATTATATTTTAATTCTTATATTTTTCTATAAGCATATTTATAACAAGATCAATTTTACAAAGTGTTTCATATTTAGTTTATTAAATAACACATGAATTGAATTTTTACATTGTTAATAAAATAGTAATAATTAGCAATGATTTATTTATATAAAAACATAAGCCTGTTTTATTTAAGCAACTTATTATTGTAAAGTATTTCAAATTTATAAATTGTTACAAGCAACTTTACTATAAACATAAACACTATTGTAAACATAATATTTATAATTTAAAAACTTTTTTTCAAAAAACAATTAATAAAATAGTGTTAATATTGTCTATATTTATATCGATGAGTGAATCAGTGACTGATTTTTGTCAATCATTTAATTCAAATCAAATGAATATTGGTTTCGGTTATCAATACATAAATAGTTGTTTCAATCATAACTTGGATTCAAAACTATATTTAGTTAATTGATTTTTATTTGTTTTGTAATGTTTTACTTTCAATAACTGGAATTCAAATGATAAATACAATAATTTTTATTTTATATTTTTAAATAACTTTTATAAATTTAATTAAAAATTTTAAATTACTAACACATTTGAAGTATATAACGTAACTAAACTTTATTTAATGATATTATATAAAATAAAATAGTTTTTTTTATTAATTAAACTGTTAATTATTATATATATTACATAATAATACGTATTTACTTTGAAAACATATTGAAAATTGAAATTTAAGTTAACTAAAAAAATCTAAAAGAAAGAAAGAAAGAAAGAGAGAGAGAAAGATAGAGAGAGAGAGAGAGAG
>JAQIWK010001581.1:0-10133 GCA_034695265.1 Dissorhina ornata
GGAAGAGAGGGAGAGAGAGAGAGGGGAGAGAGGGAGAGTATTAATCGATTAATAATTTGCATTATATATTATATTCAATATATAAATGGCATGAGTTTTGAGAGACAACTTTTGTGCCACTCTTGCGATCTATTGATTATATGCTTTTCGCGCGAAGTATTATACAATACAAGTGACACACAAAATACACTATAGACTGGCTTTTTGTTGTGCACTCATACCAGTGCTTCAATTGTCGATATCACCTAAAAATAAATGCCAAAACTTATACTATACTGTAATGCCAGTGCCTATGCCTGTGCCAGCACTGGTAAAGTGTGACGTAAAGAATTTTTTGGTCTTGATAAAAAAATTATTTGTCATTTTTTTCATATCAACTAATATACAGTACCCTTCAAATTGAATTCAAACCTAACGTCTTGAATAAAAAAATTTGTATTTTTTAGACATACTATACATACAAATGTGTGAATATATTCAAGAATTTATTTTTTGGGGTATTAATATTTAGTTGTCGATTAAGTTATCATGTTAAAAATAGTTTGAATTTTAATGAGCTTGAGCAACTAGAATATTAGCTTGCTATGAATACCAATTTTTTGTAGACTACTTACAAATTGACAGTTTATATATTTTTCGACAATACATTTATTACATATTACTTATTTTATATTGTAATGTATTTTTGTAATAAAAGTTATCAAGTGTTAAAGAAAATTGAACAAGTTTAGAAATCAAATAAATTGCTATTTTTTGAAAAAAAGTAAATTTGGAAATTATTTTATTTTTATTTCAAAAGATTTAAGACTTTTTTTGCTAATAATTTTTTATTTTAAGAAATTATATTAATATTATATTTCATGTGATTTATTGTGAATTTATTTTTTTACTATTAAAAGCTAATATAGCGTTAAAATCCGATATACACTTGTATTACGAGATTAAACCTAAATATAGTTAAAACTTATATTGAATTTTTGTAACAATCCATAAATTATATATTTTTAGTAATAGTAAAAATTGGATGTAATTATAGTTTTGTGTGATTTTATATTTTAAAACTATTAAATATTATAAGTTGTGATTTTTATAACAAATGCAAAAATTGCTCAATTTGCTTTTATTAATTATTAATAATTAACTATAAATTAAAGTCTATAAATAATAATTAAAATTAACTATTATATTTTAAAAATTATAATTTTTATAACTATAATATCAATTTTAATTTAATAAAAAATTAAAAAATTTACATTAACTATAAAATGTACTTGTCAATTTAATATAAAAAATAAATTTAATTTGTTTGTAAATTTTATATTTAATCAAAAAAAACTATATTTTAAATTATAATTTTAAAAAATTTAATAACTTTGAAACAAAGTATATTTTTTTATTTATTAAAACAATTTTTTAATATCAAATACACTTGATATTTCAAGCTATAATAACTTAATATTATTAACTTGGTAGTCGAGTTGGCTGTCACTCAATAAAAAACAAAAACAAAACAAAAAAATATAAATTAAGTTTTGATTTTGAGACACAATTTTATTTACTACTAAATTATTTTGCTAATAAACTAAGCTATTTGAAAACTTATTTTTTTAAAACTTGTAACAAATTTAAAATTATGATTTAATTTTTACTTGGACATTTTGATTGGACATTACAAAATTGGTTTAAATAAAAAATAACTTTTAAATGTAACATGCTATTCCCAAATTGACACAATGTCTTAAATAATAAAAAACAAAATGTTGTTATAATAAGAAAATTGCAATATATATTAAATGAATTTTATATAGTTAATAATTTATATATCAAACACATAATAATTAAATTTGTAATAGAAATCTGTAGTAATAATAGTTATATTATTTATTTATATAAAAAAATAATATTATTACCAGTGTTAATATATAGTTGTATATTTATTATAAATAAAAAATATATATTCATCAATATTAATACATTATTAATTTATCAATATAAAAAACATTTCTTATAATTAATTTAGTTATTATAACAATAATTTAATGTATTTTAGTATTAAAATAAAACTATTTTTGTTTTGAATATAAAAGTTACTATATATCTTTTTACTATAAAATTAAATATTTTAATTTTCTAATAATTCAATGGCAAATTAATTTTAATAGAAATTATAATTAAACTTGTGATTAAAAATGAAATTTATAAAAATTATAATTTTATTAGGATTTATATATCAAATATATGATCAAACTTACAATTATTTGCGATACGAAATGATTAATGATTTAAAATTTGACACAAATGTTAACCATTGGGTATACCGACCGGCCGTCACCGTATGTCTTAAGCAACATAATTTACAATACATTGAAATTGTATGCCAACTGGCTATTGAATTTACCAGGGTACTTTGCAATGAAATATTTCCTGTATACTTAAGACACAAACCCGATGGCAGTGTTTGTTTAACTTTCTTAACTCATCAAGCTAAAAAATTGGATAAACAAATACTACAAACAGTTATATGGTTATATAATATAACTGATCCGGCTGAATTAACCATACATTCAGCATTAAGTACATCACATTTCACTCAAACCAATCATAAATTATTACAAAATAACAATAAATATGATCCGTTAATTGATGTCAAACTGGAAGTACTTTTACCCAAACCTTATCGGACTGATTGTCGGGATTATAGCACTGATAGCACCGATGGCTACAAATCACGGGCCGACTGTATGTTGGATGTGATGAACCGATTGGAGTCAAAGATATGCCGATATAATCACTACTGGCATTCATATCTAAATGATGGTAAGTTAGCCATCAATAATACCCCACATAAATGTATTTTATCGCCCAATTATCGCCGGTTATATACTAAATGTAAGATTGAATGCAATCACTATATAACTGATATTATAATTACTGAATCAAATGTGACAAACAATTTTGGACTACCAGTTAATATACCGTTGAAATACATATCATTTTTATATACAACTTATTTAAGTATGATTTGGCGATATTCAGCCAAAATGGACCAAATTATGTATATATCATCTATGGGTGGACTAACTGGCATGTGGTTTGGGTTTAATGTCTACTATATATGTGCGTTAATTATCGATAAATTAAGGTCAACTGCAAAAAATATTGTTTATAACAAAAATATTGTTAATTATGGAAAACTTATCAAGAAAATAAAATATTTAAAATTAATACCACTTATTGTATGTATTTGTCTAATGTGTCAACAATTAATAACTATTTACCAGGATTATAATAAAAATAATATCAAGTTTAATGTAGTATTAAAACAACGCCTAATTATACCAGTTATAACATTTATAATTGATCCAGGTGATATTAAACCACATCTAGTTGATAAATATTTGCCTGAACATTCAGTGGATAGTCATTTGGTGGATAATTTGCTAGATACAAATCCAGATAAAATTAAGCATCTTAAATTACAAAATCAAAAATTACTATACGTTATACTAGGTCAAAATAATTTAAACCTATTTCGTAATGTTATATATAATTATGAAACAAATTTAATTGAATGTTATTTTCAATTTGATAACAACCATAGACTGAAATGTCCCGTCCATTCAAACCGTTTAGCAGTTACGGGTCCCTATAATAAGGCTATTAAACAAACATTTTTCTATAATATTAGCAACAATTTTAATCAACAATTAGTAAATTGTTTACAAAATGGTAACCAATTAAGAGAAATAGTTTTTAAGTATCAAAACGATAGGTTAGACTTTTTGACGGTTAGTATAGATTCAGGCGCTGATGTAAAATCAACGGTCATTTCAACCCATAGTCTAACAAATATCATGTTTACATCGCTTGCATACCGACGGCTACCAAGACATCACTTTAAATGCCAGGATAACTATCGGGTGTTAAATCAGCTATTATTTTCTGAGCCGTCCAATACAAATATAATTAACGGACAAAATTGTTATTTAAATGAATTAAATAAGACTTATAATTGTTTTCCCATTTGGTTTAGTTATTACGAGCTGGATATTAATCAGCATTTAGTTAGCACTGGTTATAAATTTTGTGCTTATGATTTTAATGGACCATTTTATGACCCTGATGTAATTAATTAATTAATTAATCAAAAATGTTTAAAACCACCCAAACAGTTGTGTCTATATATTCCCATTCAAATGTATGCCGTAAAAGTCAGGTCTAACCTAACGTACACTCAAATTAATTTAATACCTAATTATTATTTTGAGCCCAAAATCACTGAACAATTAGCTATGGGTTTACCCGAACTGTTGTATAATACTGGGGGTACTGTTGGCATGTGGTTGGGCTTATCCATGCTATTTGTTAATACGTTTATTAATTATATTTATGAATTATTTAAGCAATTTTGTAATTATTGTAAACTTTTTTATAACAAATTTGTTTAATTAAAGATTTTTTAAACTTTATATTTTGTAACATTAAATTTTTGCAATTATAAATATAAATATAATTTTTTGCAACTAATATATTACTTTTATATTGCAATTAATTGGTCAACTAAACTATTTTGTTTTAACCATTAAATAAAAGTTAAATAAATTTTTAAAACTATAATACAATCAATAATATACTTTCTATTGTAATAATAAATTTATAAACAATTTGTATTGTCAATGATTAATGAAATAAATGTATTTCTCAAAGCATTTATAAAGAGTTTTGCCAAACATTTTTGATTATTAGTCTTTGAATGGATTTTTAATGTAAGTTTAGGCAACTCTCTACAAACAATGTCTTAAATACAACAAATGGTATAAACATTTTTCTATACAAAAATTCATTCATTCATTGAAATACTTTTAACATTAATTTAAATTATATGTCATATTAGATGCCTTAACAATACATTGCTAGCTAAAAACATAAGCTAGCAATTATTTTTCAAAGCATCCTTATCTCTAACCAGGGTTACTATCTCTCTCTCTCGCTCTCTCTCTCTCTCTCTTTCTCTCTCTCTCTCTCTTTCTTTCTTTCTTTCTTTCTCTCTCTCCCTTTGAGATCAAAACAAATTTTGTGTTTTTCTTGTGTTTCCAATACATCACAAAATGATAGATAAATACAAAATAAAACTAAAAAGAAAATACAAAAACATAGAAATGATCTTAAATTATGGTATCATTGTATATAAAAAAAACTTATTTTTGTTTCACTCTATCTTTTGTGTCTTATATATTTGTTTCATTTCCACAAATGTAATGAAAAAACTTTTTTTATGTTTAAAAATAAATTGATATATAAAAACACACATAAGTTTTGATTGAAATCTTTTGTTTTTTGTATAAACTTTTAGTTTATTTTATTTTTTGATTACCTCTCAAAGGATATAATGTTTTAGTTATAAATAGTGTTATATTTAAGTAAGTCTTTAGTTTTATTTTCATACTTAACTTAGTTTTGTTATCAAAATTTGTCAAAAACTTTATTATTGTTATAAAAATATTAAAAATACTTAATGTATAACACAATTAGCGCCTAATTATCCATTAAATTAATGCATAATTCAAAACATAATGTCTTTAAAACTTAATTTATTTAAATGTAAAAATGTTTTTCGTATTAAATTACTTCAAAATACTTTTGAAAATTAAACTCATTTTTTGTTTTTATAGTTGTTTTGTAATTACAATAAAATGCTTTTAAAGTAATTTTATTATAATATAATATTATGAAAACTAGTGTTAAATATAAGTACTTTTATATATTAAAATGTAATTTTTGATATGAAAAACAATTGTTAAAACAAAATATAATTAACACAAATTGAATTAAATGTTAAAAGCATTTCATTTTATTATTAGTAGTAAATGTTTGCATCAAATAACAGCTTAAAACACATTATAATATCAATTAATTATCAAAAAGTTTATTGCATTTCTATGTTATTGCAGAACATGATTCAAATTAAATATTTATAATTTACAAAATTAAAACTTGAATTGAATTACATAATAAATGTAGATAAAAAAATATTAAACTTTTAATTAATTCACGAAAAAGCCATTCATTAAAAAAATAAACCTATTTTACGTATATTTAGTATAAAAAATTACAAATTCAATGATATATTTAATGTAAATAATTGTCCAAAACATATCGCGCGACCAAAATGGATGTCTTTCTGACCTCACAATCTTTAACATTCCTCCACTTCATCGTCGGACAAATCATAGACCACTTCCTCTTTGACCTCCGGTTTGATTTCCGACTTAACCTCAGATTTGACTTCTTTCTTAACCTCTTTCTTGACCTCTGACTTGATCTCTGACTTGATCTCAGGCTTCACTTCAGTCTTAATGTCATACTTAGTGTCTATATCTTCATCCATCGGCTCGTCTTTGATTTCGGTCTTAATGTCAAACTCGTCGTCCGAAAGGGTTTCCGATTTAATGTCTGGTTTGACGTCTTCATCCTCGTCCTCCTCATCACTCATATCATCGCCATCTGTGCCGTCAGTATCTTCAGCCTTAATCTCATTATCTTCGATGTCTTTCTTGTAATCCAAGTCATCGTCGCCTTCATTATCATCATTGAGTACTGAAAAAACGACGGAATTCAACGTTAATGTTATAGTAATTATTATTTTTGTCAAGGTGAGGCAGGTTACACTAAAAAAAAGTATCAAGGTATATTTTACATTAGAGTTTGTCATAATGCCGAGCTATTAAAAAAATAAACTTTAGACATGCCATTACATTATATATTATAGTTTATAGTTAATAATAAGATTATCTATTATTATATATTAGGGCATTTTGCTAAATAATGCCTTGTATGTTTTGGGCATTTTTTTAATGCTAGTATTTTGATTTATACACATATAATTGAAAAATGAAAATTTTATTATATATATTAATTTAATTTAATATTTACAATAAATAAACTATAACAAATCTTTATTAAATTTAATAAATATATGTTTTTTTATATTTTGGACATTCATATTAGGTTTATTATTTAATATGTATTTTAATATACTAAACGACCTCTCTACATCCACAGATACAAGTGGACAAAACAATAAATTATTATCATTATTAACATTATTTATAATTTTTATCAAATCAGGATTAGTGTTAATTAAGTTATTAAATTTACGTAATATATTAAATTTAAGTTTAGATTTAATTTTCAAAATAACATTATTAACTTCATTGCATGAAAGTAATGGATTTTCGAGTACTTTAATATATTTAGTTATAAACATATATTTAGTAATTTTATTTAAATCATATTTAAAATTTTTAGTTTTAATAATATTTCTAACTATACTTAAATAAGTATTTTGTGTAAGTAATTTAGAATTTATAAATTTTTTAATAACTTTATAATTATTATTTATAAAAACCACATTATCTATCCAAGACCCCCAACGAGTGATAATAGGTTTGGGAGGTAATTTAGTCAATTTAGTTATAAATTTATAATGTCTTTTAACTTGTAATGGTTTCATTAATTGTTTAAAATTAGTTAAAAATGTGTCTACTTTTTCATAAAACGACCTAATATATTCACAAAGTCTATGCAATGCGTGTGCAACACACGTAACATGATTTAAATTAGGATACAATTTTGTATCTTTTAACACTTGCCCAAATTTAATCATATAAGGGGCATGGTCTGTTACAATTAAATATATATTATTATAATTAATATTTCCATTATATAACAAATTTAATGCATATTCAAATTCTTGTTTAATATTGACATTATTAGGTGGTTCATTAAGTTCGTTCGTATATAATAAATAGGATTTGTTTGGATTGCCATTTAAAACTCCAACTAATATATTAATTATCGATCGGCTAAATAAAAATTATAATTTAAAATTAAATATATCTATAAAAATATTTTTAAAATTATAAATATATATAATTATATAAATATTAAAAAATAATTTAAAAATAATTTAACCAACTTAACATACTTATACTTATCTCGGGTCTCGTCCAAGATAAAGTATAATTTTTCATTTATTAATATAGTTCTTAAATTTATCAACATATCAAGGTAAATTTTGTTTAAATAAGTTAGTCGCAAGTTATTTGCACTACATAATAATTTGTTACAATTATTAGCAATAAAGTTTTTCATTGGTTTTTTATTTACTACTTCTAAAGATATCCCACATTTAATAAAAGTTTTGCATAATTCATAAAAAAAATCATTTGACTTATTATTATGATTACAATTATTATTAATATTATTATTATAATTGCAATTATTATTATTTATTAATTGATAATTTTTAATATGCTTTTTGGTTTTTAAATGTCTTTTTAATGATTGCATTGAATTTTTATTTGCCTTATTCACTGAATAATTACAACTAGTACAAATTATGGTTAAAAGTGTTACAATTAAACATTTATTTGCATTTAATAAATGATTTAATTTATTTTTATTAACCATCTTAAATATTAATTACAAATATAAAAATTAATTATAAATTTAATTGTTAAGTAATTCACTTTTAATTGTTTACAACAAAAAATTTTAATATACAATTGACCTTGGTAATCAAACATAAGTATATATTCAAAAATACATTACTTTTTTTGCTAGGTGCAATTTAGTAATAATTGTAATTACTAATTAAATTTTAAGAGGGTTACAAATTTTTAAATATTTTAGGTTAAAAATATGTGAATAGTGTAATGGTCATTTTTTTTAGTACAATGCTACATCTCTTGACTAATTAATTAATTTGAATCAATATATAATTGTAATTCAGTCGTTCCTTCAGTACTCAATTATAAGTTATAACTAAGTCTGTTAGTGGGTGTAACGTTACGTTACGTAAAATACATATAATTACATTTTTATTTTTACGCAAATTACACTAAAATATTTTGCAATTTGTTAAAAATTAAACTCAAGTTATTATAAATCTAATGTCATGATTATAATAATAATGATATATTTCAAAATCTGCACAACAATTTTAGTTGTATCTACAGGCTATCAAAATGTTGAAAATAATGTGCATTTTTGTAATAAATCATTAAACTTTGGATCGTATTATTGTCTTAAGTTATTGAGTTTGAATGCAAACAATTAAACCGAGGGACATAAGATTAGTATGTCCAGGTAAGTAATTACATAACTGAAAATTTAGTATATGTCGTTTGGGCTAATGGTTGGGTTTAGAGCGGTAAATCGGTGGTCAATGTAAAACTTTACTATAGAGCTTGCCATAGACTAAGCACGGACTAGTATAGTCACATATAGTCCATATAAAAACCCAAAACGCTTTGAATGTGTTAAATTACTTTTAATCGATTTAGTTTTAATAAAAATTTACATTAAAGTATGAGGTGTTTTTGTCGGGTGGGTCCAATCCGATTTTATAATCTACATTATAATGAGGACAAAAATATTTAACTAAAAATTGCTTAAGTTTTAGGATTTTCTAAAACTCGACGACCGGTCGGACGGCACTGAAAGGAGTTATTGTCTACAACTCTAATAATTTATTGCTTTGCTATGAATTCAACAATTTTTGTTTGATTATTCAAATTTTAACTAATATTATTTTTTTTGGTTACAAGTTTTTATTACAATCAATTAATTTATGCTTTAATTTAGTTTTGAGTAATTTAAATTTAGTTTTAACTTTCTCTCTATAACAATACAAATTAATCAATTGGTTTCTAATAACTTAAATAAGTATTCAAATCATTTAATAAGTCATTTATTAATTTTAAATTAATAATTTACAAGGTTTGACAGCAAAGCTATACCGATCCACATTATGAGATAAGAGCTAAAGAAATATTAATTTTGAAATTTTGACATTTTTAAAAATTTTGAAAATTTTCAAGAAATAATTTTTTTATTTTTGCAAAAATTTTTAAAATTTTTGTAAAAGAGGGCAATTTTTAACATTTTTGTACAACAATGGTTTTATTTTCAAAACTTTCAAGAAAAAATGGTTTCATTTTCGCGCATATTTGGACATTAAACCGCCGAAGATCACCATAGACTTTGCTGGGCCCATGTTAAAGTATAGGAGGAAAATCCCATAGGCTTTGCTGGGATCCCATGTTAAATCCCATAGGGGGGGGTGGGCG
>JAQIWK010001582.1:0-10132 GCA_034695265.1 Dissorhina ornata
AAAATTTTCAAAATTTTTAAAAATTTCAAAAAAATTTCAAAATTTTTAAAAATTCAAAATAATTTCAAAATTTCAAAAAAAAATTATAATTAGCTTTTCTTCAACAATAATTCTTATAATGCAGATCCCTATAGCTTTGCTGTCAAACCTTGTTAATAGATAAAATAGTTTTATCTAAAATTGTTTTATTAGTTTTTAAAATATATATAAATTAAGTATTAGTTAAGTTAGTAATATACATATAAATTTAATTATTTTATTTATGTTTTATTTTTGTTGTTTGTGTTTTAATTCATAAATCTAATTATAATTTACATTTTTATCTCTCAGTAAAAGTTAATATTATATAAAACTTTTTTGTTTGAAATGAAAACTAAAACTTTTATTTTTTATATACCAAAACATTAAATGAAAAATAATATTATAAATTAAATATCATAATTAAAATCTGAGCCCAAACTATGAGATTATGTTATTAACACTCATTTGCATAACCGTTGTATGCATTTCATGGCTTAATATACAACTGTTGAGACTAATATTAAAATTTTAATTATATTAATATTGATTACATTTATATATATATATAATATATGTATAACAAAAAACACATTCAATATATTTCTATAAACAACATGTTGAGTTAATGAGTTTAATATTTAATAATGATAATACTTTTTGTTTATAATCAGTACAATTTTAATTAAAAATTTTTAATGATAATAAAAAACAATTTTCACTTTAATTTTTATTATATTTATAATTATAATTATATTTTAATTTATTACAGACATTACCAAATTATACCAATAAATATATAGATAAATTAATGCCTAATAATAGTAATAAATTTTATATAATTTTAGACTAAAATTAAATTTAATTATAGTGTGTTGTTTAAAGAGGTACTAATAATAAACTATTATATAAATTAATTAAATAAACAAAAATTTTATATATCATTATACTTATGGCTTAAGTAATCATCGTTTGGTATTATTATACATAAAATTGCTATTTTATGTGTAATTTCTTATGTAATTTACGATACATTAGTAGTACTAATGAAAGTAAATTTAATTGAAAAACAAGTGAATTATGAAATTTAAATTAATTTATATATAAATAAATTAGTTTAAATTTGCTCTAATAATTTTAAATTATTTAATTAGATTAACAAATAGTTTTAAGTATTATTTTTAAGTATTTTTATTTAAGCAAATATATTATTTATTGCTAATTTTGTTTTCTTTAATAAACTAATAAAATTATATTAAAAATTGTTTTATAACTTATCAATTGAAATATTTATAATTCTAATAATTTTATAATAAATAGTTTTTGTTAATATAATAATATCATTAAATTATTTTTTGTTTGTTTAAATTAATGAGTGCTAAATAAATATAATAACAATTTATTTGTAATATTTAAAAATGTATTAAAAATTAAAAAACAGGCCAAACATTTTTAATAACTAATTATATTTTTAAAGTTTGTCCTAAAAATGTAAATTAAAAAACATAAATAAAAATACAAAATAATAAATAACTTTTCAAAATGTCAATAGCTTTTTAACGACACAAAATATTTTTGTAGATTTATTGTTAAATAATAATAATAATAATAATAATTTCAATAACAAAAAATAATATTCAAAACAAATTATTTAAACAAATAGTTATAGTTATGATATTTGAATGAAACATAACTGTCCCATAACTACACTAAACAGTTGCTTAGAGGTTAGGGCCCTATCATCGGGTGCTTTTGAAAACAATCTACCGGTGATCTCATCACTTAAACAACAATACCATTCAAAGGTTAAGGCAATAGTTATCAATAAATAAGATCTTAAAACCTCCAAAATAATTGGCAAAAATACAAAATAATAAATAAATATTATATTTAATAAATAATTAACTAAAAGAAGTGCCGAAAATACAAAATAGCATTATATTAAAACATGTTGTTTATGGCATAGATATAGGTGTAGATAGGCTCCGGGTATTAGTGTTTTATTTTTTTATAAATTATTTATTATAACAATTATTAATATAATAGTTGTTATCGTATTTAAAACATGAAAACATGTAGTATTTTTGGTCATAAAATATTTATATAACTTTTTATTTGTACCATCTTATTTTTTAAAATTATCACTATATTGTTAACACATTTTAATTAAAACAACTTGTATTACAAAACAAAAATTTAAATATAAATATGTAAATTTAGTATTGGCGCGCGTGGGGTATATTAATTAATTAAACATATTGTTTCCTACTATTTTTTGATGTTGATGTGATCCTGGTTATTTTATTTTGATTTAATCCAATATGCAATTAAAACACATTACAAACACTAAACACACATTTAGTTATATATTATTTCAATAAAATGGCCAATCACCAAATTGGTCATTAAATATTCAAGTATGTAAAATTAATTAAATAACTGTTAAAAGCCAGTAAGCATGGTCATTTATATAGTTAACTGATATAATTACATAATAGTTATAAATTTTAATTAGTTATTCTTGTATAATAAATTATTTTTAATTTTTGTTTTTAACTTATTAAACAGATGTTATTTAAATAATTGTTTTTCAAAACATTTAACCAATTTTAATTAATAACTAAATTATATTGTAAACAAAAAAATAAATAAAACCAATTTTAATATAAGATTTATCTTAATTAATTTACATTTAAATATAAACTTTGAAAACAATTAAATTAATTTGTAATTACAATTAAACTAAAAATAATGTTTTAAACAATTTTATACAAGGTTTTAAAATTAATTTTTAATATTAAAGTAAATTACATTAAAGTTTATATTAAATCTAAACTAATATCAAGTAAATGCTAACTAAAATTGTTTTTTTGTGTTTAAATTTAATATTATTTATATCTGATATGCATTTTATATTCAAGATTATAATTATTTCCAATGACTTTTACTAACAATTAAATTTACAACTATTTTATTACATTTAATAATTTTATAAATTAATATAATTTTTCCATAAAACTACAAATTAATATTCAAAATATATTATAAATATTTTATGTAAATTTTCAATGACACCAGATGGTGGTCCATTTGTATTTTCCCATATTAATTTTATTGACTTAAATACTAATAATATAGGTTATATAAGAATAAATATTATAGACGAAAATTTAAACTTAGTTAAATTCTATACTGGTTCAACACATGTTAATTTATTATTTAAACCGAAATCAATATAATCAATATGACTGATGAATTAAAAAACGATTCTGTAATTTTATACATAAATAAAAGTGATATAAATAATATTGCTTCAATGAATGTTGAATTCTTGAAGACAATCAAATATAATCATCCGATGGAATGTGCATTAATGGAAATTGCCATACCGGTCAATTTATATTCATCAAATCCTACTGATTTAAATAATTTAATTGTTTATTTTCACATATATTTCATACAACAATTAGATAGATACGACGAAAAGATTACAAATGAAAATAATTTAGATATAAATTATGATAAATATAAAAAATTCAGATAAAAATTTCCATAAAATGGAATTCAAGTTAGATATAGATTTAAAAGAATTTAATGTCAAAAATATAGAGTCAAAAATTGTTAAAATAATAAACGATATGGAAACATATGTACATGATTTATTTAAAACAAAATATCCTAATGTTTTTGTTAAATCAACAATTGCCAGAGATATTGTTAATTTATGGACACCAATAACATTCAAATTTGATTACAACTTAAATAAATTTATTTACAAGCCGGGTTATGTGAAAATTTATATAAAAGAAAACAACGTTATTAAACCCACACCAGCTATGGTAATGTGTTTAAATTTTAATGCCAAATTGCATGAATTATTAGGGTATAATTATACAGCAACTCCACCTCCAACATCTATTAATCCATATTCAACAACTGTATTGAATTTTGATGGTTTAGCAACAACATTTGATCCTCACCAATGGTGGCAAGCCGGACTATATTCTCGTTCTCCAGAAAATAATCCTAAACTACAATTAAGTGTGAATCCTATATATTTATATTGTAATATTTTGGAAGCATCATATGTGGGAAACAAAAAATCATTTGTACTACGTTTAATACATCGTGATATAAATAATACAAAATTATATGAAAAATGTTTTTTTGAAAATCTAATTTATGTACCGTTAAGAGTATTAGAATTTGATTCAATTCACTTATGTTTGTGTGATATTAATGGAAATACACTATACTTTAATGAAGGCTATTTATCAGCAACCTTATATATAAGACCACTTGAGTATGTTTAATCAGTTGTCATAATGGTTTGCGTCAAGAACACTTGTGACTATAAATCATATTATTTAGAACAAGTTAACAACAAAAACAATTTTGTTTATCCGTCGCAAAGAGGTAAAGGAAAATTTACAAAATTTTCAAAGCGTTACGCTATTCCCACAGCAAAATATATAGTTAAACAAGCTATTGCCGGTGTAAGAGATTATCAAAATTTACCAGCATAAAAGAAAAATATAAAAACTATATTGCGCAAGCGTAGCGCTTCTGTTTTAAGAGATATTGCTGATAAAGTTGAGCAAAAGGGGAGTGGAAATCGTAAAAAGCCAAATTTTTCTATAAAAAAGACTTCTAATAAAAAGAAATCAAAAAGTAAACGGAAAAGAAGTAATCGAAAGTCAAAAAGTAATAAATCTAAAAGTAAACGTCGAGTGAAAAAATCAACAAAACGTAAATCTAATAAAAGAAAGTTAAAGTTGAAACGTAAAATTACTTTGTCGCCAGATATATTTCAATAAAAATGGGGACAGAAGTTATGAAGCAAGAGCTCGATTTGTTTAAGCAAAGATTGTTCCAATTATCAATTGAAGACTCACAATTTATCCAATATAGACCATCAAATTCATTGGCAGAATCGCAAACTGTTGAATTTGAAATACCTTTAGCACCTGAAGAGTATTTGGATTTAAAACATGTTTATTTGTTTGTTAAATGTAATATTGTTCAACAAAATAATGGAAATTATCCTGCTAACCAAAATAATAGGTATTCAATGATCAACTATGGCTTAAATACAATGTTTGACCAAGTGTCAGTCTATTTAAATAATACACTTGTAAGTCAATCTTCAAAAACATATCCATATTTAGCTTTTATTGAAGCTGTTACTCAACGCGACATATATGATTCATTGAGAAGTTTAAGGACAGCTGGGTTTATTGTGCCGGGACATAATTATCAATTTGAAAATATTGATCAAACATTGAGTAATGATTGTTTAGAAAGTAGAGATTTTACTCTATATGGTTCGATTCATGGGAGTCTATTTAGTAGCGAAAAATTACTATTAAATGGTGTATCATTACATTTAAAATTTACATTAGCGCCAAATCAATTTTGTTTAATGGGGTCAGATGCACGAGCAGCTGTTGTCGGACCTCCGGCAGTTGTTGCGCTTGACGCTACTGAACCAAAACTACGCATTACAGAAATGTCAATATTTGCACGCAAAGTTAAATTAGCTCCTAATTTACTCAATGCACATGGCCAAGCTTTAAGAATGTCTAAAGCAATTTATCCAATAAAACGATCCGAAGTAAAAGTAGTTAATTTGCCACAAGGTCAATCCACGTTTGTTTTGGATAATATATTCATGGGTCAAATGCCTTCAAATATAGTAATTGGATTTGTTTCGAACAACGCCTTTTCTGGTTCATATACATTGAATCCTTTTAATTTTAAACATTTTGGATTAAATTATTTATCAGTGAATATTAACGGTAATTCATATCCAAAAACACCGTTTGAACCAGATTACAGAGATAACACCAAGAAATATGCTAGGGAATATTTTGACTTGCTTCTAAATTTGGGGGCAATTAACAGTGATTTTATTTCGTCAATTGATTATGAAAACTATTCAAAAGGTTTATGTTTATTTGCTTTTAATTTTAATAATGATATGGCAAACACTCTAGCTAATGACTATATAAATCCAGCGAAGGATGGCTTTCTTAGCATAGAAGTAAAATTCAGGGCAAATTTGGACGCGGCAATTAAATTAATTTGTTATTCGCAATTTGATAACCTTATTGAAATCGATGAAAATCGCAACGTTTCAGTCGACTACACATAATGAATACATTTGAGTTGGTAGAACTTTTAAAGAAAGACAAATTTGCTCGAAAAACATTTTGTGGTGTTATTCCAATAGATCAATTACCAAAACATAATATCAGTTTGCCATGTTCATTTATTGTTAATACAGATGACTCAACAAAACCGGGGCAACATTGGTTTGCTATTTTCTTACCAAAGTTTGGACGGTTTGAATATTTTGACCCTTTCGGCATAAAACCCATCAACAAAGAAGTTTATACATTTTTTCGACTATTTAAAAGAAAATATATTTATAATAATATGAAATTACAAAATGAAACTTCAAATTTTTGTGGACAATATTGTTTATTTTATTTATATTTGAGAAACAGAAACATACAATTACGTAAAATATTACATATATTTGTTAAAAATACATTATTGAATGATGAGATAGTAAATAAAATATTTAAAAATTTATAATTATATAAAAATTATTTTTAAAAATCAATTGAATCTATTTGTAAATCAATTAAAGTGTTATTAATATTGTCTAACATATTAGTGTTTAATATGATGTCATCAATATCTACATTTGATTTAATTTCATCTAATTGTTCATCCAAATATTTAATCTCTTTATTAACTTTATCTTTATATTTATCGCTTAAAATTATTAAATCAATATCATCAAAATTATCTGAAATGTTTTTAAGTTGACTTTTCAAATGATGATGAATTTGTTTTTGTTTTTCGATTTCATATGAATAATATGAATTTGGTTGTATTTGTGTTGAGCCACTGCTCAAGCCTGTAAACATTATATATTATAATTTATAATAAATTTTTTCAATTGATAAAACTTACGACTACAATTATTTATGTTCAATAAATTCATTTTTTCTGTCAGTGTTATATCCTTTCTGTTCATAATAAGTGTACGATTTTTATGTCTCCAATGCGCTAAAGAATTTCTTAATATTCTACGTTTAATGTTCTCTTCTCTGGTGAAAACTCTTATCCTTCCTGAATTTTTATTCTTAATTTTATGAACTATTATTAAAATTTAAAATATTAGATAATATATTAGTTATAAAAATGTTTTATGTTAATTAACATACCATTTAAATCTTCACATATTTTAATGCGTTCATTTTCTGGTAGTTCAGTTCTATTCATAATTTTTTCTCTTTTCCTATAACGCCTATGTCTATCCCTTGTCTTTAATCTTTTTTGAATCAATGCGTCATTGCTTGTAATATTTGGGACAATGCCTTGAAACAAAATCAATTATTATATTACTTTACAAATTTATTTGAATAATATACTTAAGTCATTAATTGGTTGTTTCAATATTTTGTAAAATGCTTTTTGTTGAATAGTTTTTTCTTTGTAATAGTCTAAAGAAAATATTTTAGTTTTTTCGTCGTTTGGAATAACTGTAAAAATAACTTATTGTTAAAAATTTAATTATTATTCAAAATTAATTGATAATTACATTCACATTCATATAGTTTTAGCATTTTGTTTTTTTCTTCTATAGAGTTACCAGTTTGTTGTAATATAATATTACGATTTTGATTGCGATAACTTGATAATAATGATCTGTGTTTTAATCTCTCAATTGATTCTTGTTCAGATCGTGATGTTTTTATGCCGGGTTTTAAACCAGTATAGTTATATCTGACTATAAAGTGACAATTTGAAAATATTGTTTAAAAATTAATTACATACGTTTAACAGTTTCTAATAATTCGTTTCTTTCTTCTTCAGATATATTAGTTAATTTATAAATTTTCACTCTTTTACGATAACGTTGCCAACTTTCGTTGCATGACTTCATAGCCAAACTTTTGTGTTCTTCGTTTTTGAACTTTCTTATTCGTTTCATTGCAGGTTTATCTATATAAAAATAAATTATATATAATTTTATTATTTTATTTACACATGTATATTACAAAAATATATATATATAATTATTAAATGAATATAAACTTGAAATTCAAAGTGTCTAATTTAATTTTTATTTAAATTTAAAACAATAATACAAATTTTTATAAATCAACAATAATTTTATTATGATGTGAATTGTTCATCAAATTAATAATTTTATCATTCAATAGATTATATGAAACAAAAACATAATCATTCACATGTTAAAATACATTTAATTTTATGAATTTTGGATTTAATAATCCTTTTTTTAATTTTCAAATTATTATTATAAATAATGAGCTTTTTATAATCAGGTATATTTTTTATTTTTTGACGATAAAGAAATGATGCCAATTTATTTCTTTGTCTCAATCGATTTACGCGTTGTTTTGAGTTGAGTGCAAGTTTGGGTCTCCCTCTACGTTTACCAGCGTTATCTTATGTATTAAAACTTTATTTAAATAATTTACAATTTACATTTATCTGATATTTATTTACTTACAAATGACTGGTATTTTGCAAGTATTACTTGTACACGGCTTATCTGAATTATTGATTGGATCTTTATTACTGCGCAATTTTTCACAATATCGTAAAGCAGCCAATCGATTTGTTTCGCGTGTTCTAATTAAACGTTTTTTTGGACAAATTAAATTTTTTTTTCTACCTCTTGTCCCAGCTTTTGTTGCAGTTTCTAAATATATATGAAATTTAAAATATTCATTAAAATAAAAATATTAAGAAAATAATATAGGCAATTTAGGTTAGAATCATTTTTTATTAATATTTTCATAAATTTTTTTAACATCATTAATATATTCATTAACATTTTTTGTCAAGTTTTCCCCTTGTTTTTGTAATTGTAACATATCTTTTGTGTGTGTTTTTAACATTAATTCAATCTGTTTTTCTAGTTTGTTTAAATGCATAGTTTTAAACTTAAAAAAAAGTTCATCATTCTTTTGTTGTTGTTGTTTCTTTTTAAGCCAATCTTTAAAACTGATATTGCTTTTATCTACTTCTTTGTTTGAATCTATGTAATTATATCAATTTATTTATAATTAAAATTAATAAATTATTTTTCAAATTTAACAATGTTTTTGTGACCAAAAGGTAACGTATTTATACCGTCAGGTAAAATATACCTTTTGTCATCAAAAGGTGTGAAAATTAATTTTGATATATTCAATGTATTTATATCATGAAATTTAGATTGTATACGATTCATTTTTGTAACATATAAGTTATTATTTGAAATAACATTTTTATAATGTTCATGTGTAACATATTTTTTCAATACAGATTTTTGTAAGCCTTTCGCTATATTTTTCTCAGATTTTTGGTCAAATAATATAGAATAAAGTTTACTTTTTAATCCAACAAATTGATTCATATATAAATCACCATATTCAGATTTTAAATATCCAATTTGTTTTTTGTTTGTTTCATCAAATAATTTGTGATTTTTATTATAATTTGAGAAATCAAAGATTTCTTTAAAATTATTTTTTAACTCATTATTGTAATTATTTGTTAATATCTCATAAACAAAAGAATCTGTGTCTGTGTATAAGAGTTTTATATTTGTTTTGTAATACTTTTTAAATAACATATAATGAATTTTATACATGTAGTTTTTAGATAGTTCTAAAACTGTAAAGCCTATGGCAATAAGTTTATCCAACAATATTACAGATTTTTTCAATTTTATGAGTGCACAATTTTCATTAAGTATTTGATAAGTTTCATAATTAGGTTTACTAACTAACTTAACAACTTGATTAGCATTCATGCCTAATTTTATAGTGATATGCTTTCTTTTATCTTCAATTGACTTTCCGAAAACACTGTTATTTAATAACTTAAATAAATCACGTTCAAAATCATTATTAGAATTTTTTCTCAAATTAGTATTATACAATATATATGATTTTAAAAAATCAGTTTGGTAAAATTTTAAACCTCTATGAATTTTTTTAAGTTTTAAACCTAAATTTAAATATAGTTTTAAATTTTTAAAATGTAAAACATAATTATATTTATCATTTAAAGTTAGCATTAA
>JAQIWK010001583.1:0-10131 GCA_034695265.1 Dissorhina ornata
AATTTATTAATTATTTATTTATTTACTTGACCGAAAACTTATATTATATTTGAGTTGTTGTTGTTAAACATAAAACATTAAACATCGTGTGATTAAATCATTAGCAACTATAGGTAATTACCACTTCATTAACTCAAATAAAACTATTTACTAACTAAATGATCATTTTTAGTGACATATCACTTGAGACACACACAGACTACCAGTCCATACCTTTTTTTATATACATCAAGATATATACAGACACTTTTGTATGTATAAAGTGATAATGAGATGTGATAATGGATAACCAACCTGGATAATGATCTAACCCCGGTGCTCTTATACCAAAATAAATGCATCATTTAATTTAATTTATTATAAATCAAAACATTACTATATTTAAACATATAATAAGTACCAAATAAATTTAATTTATATCATATTCAACATCAATAGATATAAATTAAATATATTTACATTTATAATATATATGACATAAATATAATATTTGTTTTATATTATAATACTTAATCGCTATTAATCTAATCAAATGATATAATATTAGTTAACTTTTGATATTATTTATTAAATAAATATCAGTTTTGTATTATAAAGAGATGTTTAACAGTGAAAGTTATGTTTATTATTGATGAATAGCATATCAAAAGATTATATTTATATACATTTTTATATATCAAATATAAGAGCAAAAAATATTGTCTATTCCTAAGGCATTGGCATTTCATTATTATATTTGTGACCCAAAACACTGTATTTAATGAATAATTTATGAAAAAAAAATATATTTTCTCCCTTTCTTTCCACTTTTACTCCTTAACCCGACTGTCAATCGATTTATTCATTCATTTATTATTATATTTATATTGTTGTGAATATTTGGACCAAAAAAATAAAGTTTGCATTTATTTTCGTTTTAAAAATTGATATCATATTTAGTGAGTGAGGCGTTAACCGGCGCTCAACCGTTGAATATATAGTTAAGTAATAAATTGTTAACTTATTTGAGGTTATATTTATGAATATTTCTGAACTCATTATTATAAGAAAAACAATTTTACATATTTTTGGACAATTTTTTCTTCAATCAATCAAAACCAATGATTAGTTTGATTTTGCATACAATATATGATTTCTATATAAGATATTCAAACAATTTTTTATATAAAGAAATAGAGAGAGAGAGAGAGAGAGAGAGAGAGAGAGAGAGAGATAGCAATTCATATCATATTCATACCATTGATATACAAATGTAAATAAATTACACTACAATGTATATAATTTATATTATAAAATACACTCGACTTTGCATTTAATTAATTTTTATATACATTTATTAATATAAAACAATTTCTAATTAATTAATTAATACTATAAATCAATATTTAAATCTCTGTTTTGAAAAAGTAATTTTTTCAAACAAAAAACTTAATTAAAAATTAATTGATAGAAAAATGAAACTAAAACTAATTGTAATTATAAACTAATTTATACAATAAATTAAATAATGGTTTTAATGGCTATTTATTGGCCATCAATTAGCGGCCGACGCTGATTGAGCAGCGGTGGTCACATCAGTACTAATTAAATGTTTGCGTTTACGAAGATTAACCACCACTTCGTTAGCGGTCACCTTTTCGATGGCTCTCGAGTCCCACTCTTTCATTTGATCCAACGCTTGCTTACCGGCGGCGAACAGTGGCTTCTCGTCGTTATCCAACTGTTGGACAAACTGTTGCACCTCTTGTACGGTATCACTAGTGGCTGACTGGGAATAGTTGACAATACGATGGTAGCGATGATGGAAAGTATCCACAAGTGATTGGGCGATGTCTTCCGACTCGGGCAAACCCATGCGGGACAAGTGACGCCCGACGCGGTAATAGTTGGCACACATTTTGTGTAAATCAACACAATTGGCGTCGGCCTCCAGTATCTCCCGATAGGTTCGGTTAAATCCTTTGGGAACCGTTACGTCAATCAGACCTTCCGAGTGTAGTTCGCGGGCCAACCACAGCGGCAGCTCAAGTCGGGTGCCGGCCTCCACATCCTGCGTATCACCCGTCGGATCCAACAATGGTCCGACGGCCGGTACGCGCTGTACAAACGTAGTGACCACACGTTGACTGTTGGCCAGTATATCGTTGACATCGAAATAATTGGTGCAATAGTTGGATGACGAAGAGGCCGATGAAGAACTCGATGACTGGTTGGCGGCCGAAGTACTGGCGCCGCTGTTGTCCTGAAAACCCGATGCGGGCGTCTGCGAAGACTGCGATGGCGTACCACTCATTACGCCTTACGTTATAGTCTGTAAATGAAAGACCAATTGTATGGATCAAGTGATGATCAACAGTAATGATGGCCAGCGATGTCTGGGGCAGTGGTGGACATGTCTTTGACTGAAGTAATCAATGGATTCACTCAATGATTGTATGCAAAAGTGCGGCAAAACTTTGTAAATACTTTTAAGTAACACGTGTTGAGCGCCAGACGGCGATCATCTCACCCGTACAGCACTGTTTGTGCTGTCATTCACTAACCCATACATTACGTCATGTATTTGACGATAAAAAAGTATTACCAATTAGACATTAAGAGTACAAAATATGGGTATTTAATACACCCGTCGGTAAAGTAACCGGTAATTGACGGCAAATGTTTGGGTTTTAAATATGTGATGAATGTATGGGACGTATTAGTGATTGTGGTATATATTGATGGCAACAAAGTGTATGAATAGAGCGCATGCGTAGTGCTTAGAATAGTGTTGGTAGTGATGCGCCCCCAGTGTTGACCCCTATGTATGAGTTGTGGACTGTTTTGGTGAACGTATATAAAGAGCTCGAGTCGTGCTTTAGAGTTGGCTTCTGAAGCCCACAACACATCCAATACATTGTTTACACATATTGTTGTTGTTTACCAAACATCACTCAAACACATCCAACCACTTGTCCACTCCATTCACAGTGATGGCCGCGGCAGTCAATGTGGTAAGTGTTGACATTGTGGTCACAATCATTAAACCACAACTCATTCATAGACACCCTTTTATATTACATTGTATTTTCCATCATATATATATATATAGTACAATGTAATGGTAGCGCACTGTATTGGCTGCCAATGTATCACAATGGGTAGCCAATACAGTGCGACCCAATTAAGTAGTCAATAAGTAGTTATTTGTTGACTACATTACTCCACTCTGTATACTGTACTGTACTTTTGAAAGTAAAGTTTACTGTAATTAAAGTAAACAATACAATGATTATCAATGTTTATATCAATGTCTATATCAATGATTATATGAATGTCTGACTAAATGGATGTGTATTTACAGACGAAACTGTACCGAACGGTGATCGACGATGTGTTGAATGGTGTGCGGGAATCGTTTCTGGACGATGGTGTGGATGAACAGGTCTTAATGGACTTGAAACAGTTGTGGGAGAAAAAGATTTTCGAAACCAAAGCGGTCGACCCGAATGCCCGCGAACCCGATCCCATCCCGACCACCAAATCCAACAATCGGTCCAATAATTCAAGAAATTCTTCGGCCAATAAGGAGCCGCCGGCACCAGCAACACAACCACCGGCGCCCGCATTGACAGCACCCGTAGTACCGCAACCATCTATGCCGTTATCGCAACCAGCTTTGCAGCAACAACTCACCCAACAATTACATCAGTCGCCGATCGTCGGCCCCAACAATCACCCGACCGGTGCAGCGGCCGCCGCAGCCACTAATATAGTGTTGGGACAGTCGGGCATCAATTACACCACTAATAATGAATCCGTAAGTGTTTTAGTTATAGTAATGATTTATTTTAATTAATTAATTAATTGATTGATTGGTGTATTTGTTTTGTTTTGATGAATAGACTGACAGTCAAAGAAATGCATTTTCAAACGCCGGCGGTGGTCCTAAAGTGGTAGTTCTTCAGGGAGCTAATGGTCCACAATATATTGTATCCGTAAGTGTATTACTATTTGTAATGAATTGGTTTAATACTTAAAACTAATTGTAATTAATTGGTGTGTTTAGGGGCCGCCGGGTATGACTATACCGCCAGACTTTTTAAATCAATTTCAGTTACAGTCCTCGTCTGTCATACAACAGAGTCAACCCTCTGTTATACATCACAATACTAGTGAGTCTTGGGATCAAATTTTGTGATAAATTTAGTTATCATTTAATTGTTAATTATAATTGTTTTATTTGTTATAAAAAATAGATATTAACTTAACTCCAAATACTATACAATACGCGGCGTCGGCGGCCACCACAGCGGCCAACGCCACGCGACCTACCCTTCAGAGTGGGCCGCGACCGGCAGTATCGGCGGTGAATCGTGTGGTTCAGTTGGACGGCGCCAACGATACCAGCGATGAGGATGACGACGACGATGACAACTATAGGGACAGAGATGATGACGACCACGAAGACAATGACGATGACATCAATGATGATGATAATGATGGACAGGGAGAGGATGAGGTCTGTGTGTTCAATGTTGTGTCAATCTGTTACGGTTTTAATTGATAATTGATTTTAATAATTGTTTGTTTTTTGTGTCAAAACTATAGGAACCACTTAACTCTGGCGATGATGTGTCGGACGAAGACCCAACAGAGTTGTTTGAGACGGACAATGTGGTGGTGTGTCAGTACGATAAGGTAATGTGTGACCAATTGGTAACTACCGACGGGTAACTAATGGGTTGAGTATTGTATTTGTAGATAACTCGTAGTCGAAACAAATGGAAATTTCATTTAAAAGATGGTATAATGAATCTTCAGGGAAAGGACTATGTATTTCAAAAAGCGGTCGGCGATGCCGAGTGGTAATAGACTACTACTAGTGGTAGTGACCCGTTAAACGCCTTAAATGTGTGGCATTTGTCTGGTCATCGCCCGTACGGATCAAGTTATTTGTTTCAATGTGTATATATTTATGTATAACTAATATGTAATTAAATTAGTTACTGATTTTGAAATGAAAATAAATAAAATGATAATAATTTAAACATATAGTCAGAGAGAGAGAGAGAGAGAGACAAAACTGTAGGGCAATGTCTAACGCACTGGCAATGGGCTGGCATTGACATAGACTTTGCATTACAGTGTTATAGCAGTGCTTACGTGCAGTGCTTTGCGTACAACACTTGACTGTAAATCACATTTTGTAAACATAAACAATAAATATATTGATATTTGAAGACAATTTCAGTCATCGATGGTCAACATTGCCGACCGTCACCACAACCATCATCTGTGACCATCACATTGACCGATGACATCGACGGTCAACGATTGTAGTTTACCGCCGCCGCCGACCTCACAGCCATTGCAATGTTCGGTATGCGCGGCCACTCATGAGCTTAAGTGCTGTTCCCGATGTCGATCGGTGTACTACTGTTGCCGTCAACATCAGGAGCTCGACTGGAAGCGTCACCGATCGGCGTGCGATCGACTACAACAACAACAGCCACCACTGCCTCGACAACAACAACAACAACCGCCGATGACATCTAACTCTTGTATGCGATTGCCGTCACACCCGTCGACGGCCGCCATTCACAACGATCTCATGGCCACCACTGTTGCCCACCAATCGGACGTTTCTACGCTACTTATGACGCCAAACGGTGGTCAACAACACAACCATATTATGAACGCAATGAATGGTATGAATAGTGATCACCGACATCAACAACAACCACAACATGAGTCGTTGTCGCAAATGAATGGTACGATTGATAATAACAATCATCAGTCATCGACGATGACATCGCCAGTGAATCCAATCGACCACTTGTTAGCGTCGGGCGGTATTCAGAGTCGGCCGGCGCCACCGCACGACCTGATACTGACTAAATTGAACAGCTATTGCGAGTCGATAGTGCGTGACCTGGATGAGTTTGGGTTTTGCGTTATCGACGACTTCCTGTCCAATGGTCAGGACATAATGGCCGAAGTGTACGCTTTGTACAAATGTGGTCTGTTTCGGGCCGGACAAGTGGTCAACACAAAAGCAACGGTCAATTCGCAGCTGATTCGCGGCGATCACATCGTTTGGGTGGACGGAACCGAACAGATGTGCGCCAACATTGGCTTTTTGGTCCAGACGTTGGACTCGATTGTGATGCGATGTAATACAATGTCGGGCGTCGGCCAGTTTGCCAAATACCGTATCAATCGGCGCACCAAAGCCATGATAGCCTGTTATCCGGGCAATAATAGCCAATATGTCCGTCACATTGATAACCCCAACAATGACGGCCGATGTGTGACCAGTATTTACTATCTCAATAAGGACTACAATCGACAGGTCTGTTACCCATATGTTTTAAACTCTTATCGTTTAATTGTTATTCAATTAATTATCTGTTGTTTTTGTATGACTTGTTTTGTTGCCGTGCGATGTGTTTGACCGCCGATGTTGTCGATGTGTTGACCGTTTGGGCGATACAACTACTGTCCACTACTCTATTGTATAACTTATATAATTGTATTGATTGTGTGTCACTCTAGAGAGACGGCGGTGTCTTAAGACTGTTCCCGCAATTGTCGACGTGTGTGGCCGACATTGAGCCGAAGTTCAATCGAGTGATATTCTTCTGGTCAGACCGACGCAATCCGCACGAAGTAATGCCATCGTCTCGGATGCGGTTCGCGATCACCGTTTGGTACTTCGACGCCAACGAAAGGGAGCGCGCGATACAGCGCTACAAACAAGAGAGTAGGTGTCGACCTTTGCCGCCGTCGCCGCACCCGCCACTACCACATCGGCCAACAGCTACCGCTACGGCCGGTGGGGGCGGCGGTGGCGGTGTAGTCGGTATACCCGCACGTCATACCCATTACCCATTGGTCTCACATAATCTTATACCTGTCCCTCCCGTACCTGTAGGTCGCCAATACCCGGTGGACAAAGACTTGCGTCCGTTTTAGCGCCCGTTTTTTTGTTTGATTTATTTTTTTAATGTAAAATCAAAATAGACTTTTAAATATATTTTAAAACTTCCGACACAATTAAGTTATTAATTAAATTTTTAAATACTTTTAATTTGATAATTGAATTTTAATTTTAATCGCAAATCTATTGATATCTATAATTAATATATTTTTTATTTTGAAATGTTGTTAATTTTGTTTATAAATATAAAAAACATAATGTGATATAAATTTTTATATAAATTAAACAAAAAACAAACAAATTTTTTTAGAGCCAAACAGTCGATGACAATGTGATTGTTTTCGCCGCAAATCGATAAACAATTAATTATTAAATTTAATTAATATTTTGTTATCAATTGCTTTGAAAATTGTGAGATAATGACCGATACATAACAGAGAAAGTAAATACAATATCTAATAATAATATAAATGTTTTTTAATATAATATAATAAAAATCTTATTTAAAGCCAAAAACGGTAATATTTAATACAATTATTTCAATCAAAAAAAACTTTATTCAAAATTGTTTGCAAACTTTTTTCATAAAATCATTCAAAAATAAAAAGTAAATAAAAAATATGTTATAAATTATAAGTTTTGATTAAAACTTGTAATTTAAAAAAATGGCAGTAAAATTAAAGCAAACTTAAAGTCATTAAAAAATAATGTGCGAAAAACAGTGGCAGTGATTAGTTAATCGCAAATCAAGTGGTATATAAAAAATATAATCAAAAAATTATGAAACTTTGGTCTTAAAAAATATATAAGAATCGGTTAAATGGTATGAATTTGTGACAAAACAAACAAATTTGTAATCAAAATACATAATTATGTCATTAAAACAAAACAAAATATATATATAAAAAAGATGTTAAAAAATGTATTAAATAGTTTGCAAACAACTTGTTATCAGTCACTGTCAGTATGTTTTTAAAGGTAAAATAATGTGTCCGACAGTTTGGTGTTGGGCTCACGATGTAAGGCCGTACCGGTCAGATAAGCCAGTTTGTGGGCGTACTGACAGGGCGCTGGCACTCGTATGGTACCCTAAAAGGTCGGGCCAAACAAACATTTAATTAATTACAAGTCATTAATCAAACAATTAAATCAAAACTTACAATCCAATTGTAGTAAAGATGAGTTAGTTTGTAGGCCAGCTGTTGGTGATGATGTGGTTTCCAATTGGTATCGTCTTTGATAATGTTATACATTGTGGGCGAAACAGTTCCCTGTCGTACGGACTGTGAGATCAAGTAAAAGTCGTACCGTTCTTGTCGGGTGACCACCGTATCGATGATGGTTCCCGGGAATGGATTGTCAAACTGTCTTTCGCCCAACTTCTGCATGAATCGTGCGTTGACTCGTTTGGTCACAATAATGAACGATAGTTTGATTCCGGCGGCCGCTTCGCCAATCTTAGCGATGGCCTCCTCTATCTGTTTCAACTCGTAATTGAAAACCCACTCTAAGTCTCCTTCAGACACACCGTCCCGGTATACGACCAGACGTTGCGGTAATTTCTTGTTTACTTCGTAATAACGCTTTAGACCGTCTGTCCATAACATAACAAAAACAATTCATTAATTAGTAACTAAAACATGAGTTCCCACTACAGGTCCTCTCAATATGAGCGCTATATTACTCGAGAAATTTGTGGCCAAATTTCCGGACAGTTCTTCGCGATTATCGTGGAATGAGACCCGAGAGTACCATTTGGTGAGCGTTGCGTTTGTTGAGCACACGAAACCGCCGATAGCTTTTCCGCGTTGACTACTGTCCCGATGGACATCAAAACCACAGACCATCAGGTCTTTGGGCTATTCATTTAAATACAACAATTAATTAGTGAATAAAAACATTTCAAAACAAATCATATATCAATCACTAACTGGAATGTCTAGAGCCCAGGCCTCGGCGCCGAGTTTGCAGGCCATTTGAATGCCTACTTTAGTGCACACAGACATCAACCGTTGCTTATTGTCAACCGTTTTGCGGACCACGACCTGGGAGGCCATGGGGTGATCGAGGCAAAAGATTTTCTTAATGGCGTCATATCTCTCTTTGTTATTATTGGGTAAAATACAACAAGTGATCTGATTGTTAGCCGGAACTGCTTTGCAGGCCTCGACAAACGAAGCCGTGCGGTCGTTGTCCAGCGCCACAATTGTCGGCCGATTTAGAATCACACCGAGCGGTCGGCAAACGCGGTTCAACGTGTTGGCGAACTCGTCCACCGTTTGACGGTCACGAGAGGTGGCAATGATTGTCCAGTCGCTGATCTTAACGCCAGCGAACATACCTTTGCCGCGAATTTCTTTACTAAAATCGCCGGCCTTTTGGACAAACGTCGAGCCCGACTGTGCGTTCTCGCCCTGCATTAGGATACGCTCGCAGTCTAACCGACGGGCGTTAACCTCAACAGGTGTGGCATCAAATCGTAGACCCCATTGTCCCATTTCTCTCTTCACCTCCGGATTATTGACTATCGATGCCATGAATTGGTGAAGATTTTTCACTCGAGTGGTCGGATCTGTTTGGGTCTTCTGAGTCATGGATCGGCGAACGTTGAAGTCATTCTTGAGTGACTCCGACAGACCAGTCATGTGACACAACTCGGGTATCAATAGGAGGGGTCCGGTAGAGCCGGCGCGCTCTTCGCGAGCGCTGGGAAGGGCTACCAGTAGTGGTTGGCGTTCATCCCTAACGGTAATGTTATGCTGTTGTTTGTAATAGTCTTTCAGACTAATGGGTTCGCCTTTGCGTTCAAAAGTATGGGTCGGGTTCTTATCAAAGGCTATATCGTCCACACGATATGTCTGGTTGTTATGCGGCGTTAAGACTATACTACCGGCCAGTTCTCGGCGGGCGTTATCCTGAAACGTGGTCCGGTCTCGACGAAGAATTTCCATCAACGCTTCCAGACAGGTGTCCGAACGGATCACTTTGTGAACGGTGTCGCACACCATGAGAATGCCGTCGTCGTGTTGGTTAATGGCGGTCAACACTCCCTGCAAGACCTCCAGCTTATGCTCAGGTATGGTATGTTTGATAGCCGGGTTGAAGTAGTGGCGGCCAATTAGGTTCCACTTCAAGATCTGGAGATTGCGGCGCATCTGCGTGTTGTACATACGCATCATCTCCTGGTGACCCCACGGTATTTCACCCGA
>JAQIWK010001584.1:0-10126 GCA_034695265.1 Dissorhina ornata
GTTTCAACTGATTCTAGTATCCACATATATTTCATAATGTGGATAAAAAAATATTATTCACACAAAATAGCATTTGGCAGCAATGGATGATTACCCAGAGTATGGTCTTCATCCGGATTACCGGCAATTTTACAAACACTCGGAAGAGATTGAACAACAAACAAGGGATGAACTTGAAGCTAATCAAATCCAACCATTTGGCACCTTTTTGGGTAAAAATCCCGATCAATTTGTGCCTGGTCCTAAACGCAAAAGGGCGGGACAATTACCAGGGTTTTATCCACCATCTGGTGTCGATGCTCCCACACAACGACCACTACATGGGGCGCCCAATTGGGATCAAGTTTGGAGGGATTGGAGTGATGTGACCGATACAGAAACTGGCGCCGGGTATCAGCCGCTCCCACCAATCACTCCCATGTCTATTGTGAATTTTTCCGATTGGGGATCAGTTAGATTTCACGGCAAAATAGGTGAGGGAAGTTATGGTCAGATATGGCTGACTTTATTAACCAAATATAGTCAACCAAAACCTATCAACAAAGGTTGTGTCTGTAAAGTCATTGATTTGTATCAAAGTTCATCAGATTTATCAGTTACTGTGAACAACATGTTTAGTGATATGCGGGCAGTTATGGGTCTCAATCATCCAAACATATGCACTATTTTTGACTTTCAGTCAATCAGTGACCCGAAGACACACTTCCCATTTGCGAGACTATTGCTATTCATGGAGTTCTGTCAAAAAGATTTGGCCATACATTTGGGTCTATATAAAGATGGTTACCCGGAGTCAAAGACACGAACTTTATTGGTGGGTGCGATGCGTGGACTTCAGTATTTACACCACAACCGTATTGTCCACTTAGACATTAAGCCGGAAAATATGCTGATTAGTTACAACAACCAGATAAAGTTGGCCAACTTTGGAGCATCAATCAGGTATGACGAGGGTCAGCCTATGGTCATACAAGGACCATGTTGAATGGTACACCAGGATATACGGCACCCGAAGCAAGAAATAGTTGCCCAGATATTGAGGCCATGCCTATGGATATCTTCTCAATGGATCGCACAATAGCCTATACGCTAATGGGTTTCAAAAAGTTTTTACATTTTATTAGTCTTCAAGATATGATCAAATATTTTAAGGTAATAGTCCATAGATCCACAGTTCCCTCGTTGGCCCCACCATTAGCTCAACCCATTAGTCGAGATATGGCTAAAATGGTTTTGTTGATGATTATTGGTAAACCGAAGTATCGGCCAAATATCGACCAAATTATGGCCAATCGTTTGTAGCCATCGCCGCGGAGAGCTGCCGCAACTCCAACCAAACGACGACAAGTCAAACGTCAGTAAAGTTTGTAAATTTTAAGTTTATTATTAGATATAATAAATTTGAAATTTAATAGTAAACTAGTAGTTAATGTATCATATACATTTTAATATGCAATTTTGCAACTTTGATTACTATTTAATTATATTAAATATACAATTTAGTTTTTAGATTTAAGTTTGAATTAAATTTAAATTAATTTTAAGTAAATAATTGACAAAAAATTTTAATTAACAAATAAATAAACAATTTTAAAATTTTTTATATAATTATATGTTAAAATGATAATTACAAAGTTGGTCTCAATAGACAAACATAAATAGTATTACCGCAAAAGACTGGCGATGGCGTATCCCACTTATGACCTAAACGTAAATTATCGCAATTTATACCGAAATCCAGTCAATCTAACTGATCCACTAATTGAAGAACAATTAGCAACACATCCAGTATGGGCTCCATTTGGTACAGGAATGGGTAGAAATCCCGATGAATATGTGGACGACTTGAGCCGAATTGGCCAAAAGGAGGGGCCATTATTAGGGTATTATCCCGAAAATGCGACCCAACCTCTCATACGGCAACTGGAAGGACCACCCAATGTTGGCCATGTTTGGCCAAATTTTGCCGATATAGGTACTGGGTATTTGACTCCAGCGCCCATTCATCCCAACTATAAACTGGTGTTTGACGATTGGGGTAAAGTTAAGTTTGTAAACCGATTAGGTAGTGGAAGTTATGGCCAGGTGTGGAAAGTACATGTTACAAAAGCTGGCAAACAGTACGCCCTAGAGTACGCCTGCAAAGTGATTGATTTGAAACACAGTCAATATTTGTCCAACTCTTTGCGTGATTTGTTGGCCGATTCCCGAAACTTAGTAGGTCTGGACCATCCTAATGTTTGTACCATTTTGGACACTTTGCCCGTCGCTGACCCGCAGTCACATTTCCCGTTTAGCCGACTCTTGTTATTGATGGAGTGCTGTCCGGATGTGTTAAATAAACAATTGCAACAAAACCCATGTGGTTTACCCGAAACTGATTGTCTAAGTTTGTTAATCGGGGCCGTCAAAGGACTCAAGTATTTGCATGACAATCGTGTGGCTCATCTGGACATTAAGCCGCCAAACATACTGATTGGCAAAAATAGGGAAACCAAATTAACTGACTTTGGACTATCGTTACGGTTTCCCACTCACTGCCCAATGGTAGTCCCTGCCAGACAACTATGGGGAACACCAGGATATATATCACCCGAGATGTTGAATAATTTTCAAGGTATCGATGCCCTGCCGTGCGATATCTATTCAATGGGTCGGACAATAGTTCATACATTGATTGGTAATCGAAATTTTCAAGCGCTTACTAATCATACAAATATGATGGCATACTTGCAGCCATTTGCATCAAGGACACCTCCTAATATACATTTGCCAAACCAGGTTGGTGGTATTAGCCAACCATTTGCAAAGCTAATTATTTCGATGCTAGACGTTCCCAGAGGTCGGCCAGACATTGATACCGTTGCGGCCAACACTCTATGGCCGGGCTATATACCAAAACCATCGTTTTGGACCCGGACCAAACAATTTTTTACAAACAAACCATAAAGAAATTTATAGTTAATAAATATTACAGGTAATTTGAGTTAGCATTGTAATTCATTGTAAATTTAATTAGTAATTTCAGTCAACAATAATATGGAATTAAAAATTTAAAACAAATTTAATTATTAATTTAATAAATTTATTCAATAACAATTAATTGTTTTAATTGTTAAATTAAAATGGTTTAAAAAAATATAATTACAAAGTTGATCTTAAAAGAAAAATACATTATCAATACAAAAGACCGGCGATGAATCAATATCCTAAACATCGACTCGACACCATCTATCGTGGTTTGTATAGAAGTCCATTAGAGTTAACTGATCTAATAGTTGAGAAACAATTATATGAAGACCCAATATGGGCTCCGTTTGGCACTGCGTTGGGTAAAGATCCCGATAGATATGTGGACGACTTGAGCCGAATTAACCAAAAAGAGGGACCATTATCAGGACATTATCCCGAAAATGCCATACATTACCTGCGACCACTGGAAGGACCACCCAATGTTGACCAAGTCTGGCCCGATTGGACCGATATAGGTACTGGATATAAGACGCCACCGACCATTAACCCCAACGATCAACAGAAGTTTGACGATTGGGGTACAGTTGTATTTGTACGCCTATTAGGTAAGGGAGCGTATGGCGAGGTATGGCTAACAAATACAACCAAAATTGGTCAACCCGTCCAAGAGTTAGCATGCAAAATTATCAATTTGAAAAGGAAACCAAATTTAGCCCTCTCTATAAAGACTTTGTTCACTGATTCACAAGTCTTAATAGGTCTGAATCATCCAAATATATGCAGTGTTGAGGACATTATGCCCGTCGGTGACCCGCAAACGCATTTCCCTTACAATCAACTCATGGTATTCATGGAGTACTGTCCGGATGTGTTAAGTGACCGGTTGGACCGATACCCGAGCGGTTTGTCCGAAATTTATTGCATAAATTTGTTAATCGGTGCCATAAAAGGGCTCAAGTATTTACATGACAATTGTGTGGCTCATATGGATATTAAGTCGCCAAACATACTGATTGCATACAGCGGTCAAACAAAATTAGCTGATTTTGGCCAATCATTCCGGTTTAGTCATGGTAGACCAATGATGGTCCCGGCGGGACATAAATGCGGGACACCCGAGTATATGGCACCCGAGCTATACCACAATAGGTGGGGTGTAAATGCCAAGCCGTGCGATATCTATTCAATGGGCTGTACATTACTTGAGACATTGATTGGGTATCAAAATTTTTCATCACTTGCCAGTCATATAGATGTGACAATCTTTGTCAACGCATATGCCCATGGATATATACCTAATAGGTCTAACCTGCCCTACCCACTTCCCCACATTAGCCGACAAATGGCCAGGCTCATTGGCTCAATGCTATGCGAACCCAGCCATCGGATAAACATTGATGCCGTTTTGGCAAACCCAACTTGGTCAGGCTATATACCTCCACCATCGATATGGGACAGGACAAGACGGTTTTGCACCTGTTGTAATTAGTAAATAAATATTATATATAATTTAAATGTTAAATTTATTTAATTTTATAATTATCTGGCACATATAACAAGTCGCCAGATAATTGTAGTTTAAAATTATTAATTAATTTTTTTATTGAATGTTTTATTTTAAATAATTAATTTTAAAGTTACAATCAATTGATAATTGTTGTAGTAAAATGTTTAAAAACATAGTTTATAAAAAGATCTTAACGAATAAAGTATTTAGATTAAATACCGGCCATGCCAAACTACCCGGTACAAAAATTGGACCCAAATTATCGGGATTTATACAAACATCCAATAAAGCTATCGGACACACCATATGATCAACAATTGATAGCAAATCCAATACCCGCACCGTTTGGCACGGCTTTGGGTCGAAATCCGGATGACTGGGTGGACGACTTTTGGAGGATTGGTCAAAAGGAAGGGCCAGTAGGAGGGTACTATATAGAAAGTCATACACCACTTGAACAACTACCATTACAAGGGGCACCCAATGTTGATCAGGTTTGGACAGGATTTCCCGACATTGGCACTGGGTATTTATCGCCGGCACAAATTCAACAAAACCAGCCACTGGTGTTTGACGATTGGGGTACAGTTATGTTTGTACGCCGATTAGGTTTGGGAGGGTTTGGCGAAGTATGGCTGACACATGTAACAAAAGTGGGTCAACAGCAACCGGATGAGTTAGCATGCAAAGTTTTGAATTTGCAACAATCAAACAGATTGTCCAAATCTATTAGTATTCTGTTTACCGATGCCCGTATCTTACTAGGTCTGGATCATCCAAATGTTTGCACCATTTTGGACATTATGCCCGTCGGTGACTCGCAATCACATTTCCCGTTCAACCGACTCTTACTATTCATGGAGTACTGTCCGGATGTGTTGAGTCAACGATTGGATCAAAACCCAAATGGGTTACCGGAAACAGATTGTATAAATTTGTTGGTGGGAGCTTTGAAAGGGCTTAAGTATTTACACGACAATCGTGTGGTACATCTGGATATTAAGCCGGAAAATATACTAATTGACAGCAATAACCAAACAAAATTGGCTGATTTTGGATTATCCGTACGGTTTGGCAAAAACCACAGAAAGATCATCCCTGCAAATCTATTTTTAGGTACACCTGGTTATATGGCACCCGAAATGGCCAACAATAACTATCACGGCGTTAAAGGCAAACCTTGTGATGTATATTCAATGGGCCGTACTTTGTGTCGAACATTGGTTGGTAATCAAAATTTCAACTTGCTTCAAAATCATGCGACAATGATTAATTTCTTTAGACAATTCACACCAGGACCATCCACGCCTGTACCTTTAATCCAACCAATTGGATCCATTAGCCAGCAATTGGCTAAACTATGTTTGTCAATGCTATCAGGAAATCCCAGTCATCGGCCGGACATTAATAAAATTTTGGCTAACCCTATATGGCCCGGATATATACCTAGACCATCGTTTTGGACCCGGACCAAACAGTTTTTTACTCGAAAATCATAGAGAAATTTTTGTCAATAATTAAAAGGTAACTTTGGTTAAATGATAAGTATTATTTGTTTTAAACCATAAAAACTAATTTTAATATAACAATTAATTGATAATTTTTGTAGTAAAATGTTTAAAAAGTTAAATTACAAAAAATGTCTTAATAAGTTAAATATTTAAATTAAATATCGATCATGTCAAACTATCCGGTACAAAAATTGGACCCAAATTATCGGCATTTATACAAACTTCCAATAAAGCTATCGGACACACCATATGATCAACAATTGATAGCAAATCCAATACCCGCACCGTTTGGCACGGCTTTAGGTAGAAATCCGGTTAAATGGGTGGACGACTTCTCAAGAATTGGTCAAAAGGAAGGTCCATTAGCAGGGTACTATGTAGAAAGTCAGACACCACTCAAACAACGACCATTACAAGGGGCACCCAATTTTGACCAGGTTTGGAAAGGGTTTGCCGACATTGGCACTGGGTATTTATCGCCGGCACAAATCCAGCCAAACCAGCCACTGGTGTTTGACGATTGGGGTACAGTTATGTTTGTACGCCGATTAGGTTTGGGATCGTTTGGCGAAGTATGGTTGACACATGTAACAAAAGTGGGTCAACAGCAACCGGATGAGTTAGCATGCAAAGTTTTGAATTTGCAACAATCAAACAAATTGTCTTTTGCTATAAGAAAGATGTTTGGCGATACCCGTGCCCTACTAGGTCTAGAGCACCCAAATTTATGCACCGTTTTGGACACTATGCCCGTCGGTGACCCGCAATCGCACTTTCCATTCAACCGACTCTTACTATTCATGGAGTACTGTCCGGATGTGTTGAGTCAACGATTGGATCAAAACCCGAGTGGTTTACCCGAAAATAATTGTCTAAATCTGATGATAGGAGCTTTAAAAGGGCTTAAGTATTTGCATGACAATCGTGTCGTACATCTGGACATTAAACCGCAAAATATACTAATTGACAACAATAACCAAACAAAATTGGCTGATTTTGGATTATCAATACGGTTTAGCAAAGACGTGAGCAAGGCAATCCCTGGAAATAAACGTATAGGTACACGTGGTTATATGTCACCCGAAATGGCCAACAATCATTGGGGCATCAAAGCTCTGCCGTGCGATATCTATTCAATGGGCCGCACTTTGTGTCAAACTTTGGTTGGTAATCAAAATTTCCAATTGCTTCGCAATCATGCGACAATGATTCAATTCTTTAAACAATTTACACCAGGATCATCCAGGTGTGTACCTTTAACCCAGACAATTGGATCCATTAGCGAGCAATTGGCTAAATTATGTTTGTCAATGGTATTAGAAAATCCCAGTCGTCGGTCGGACATCAATAAAATTTTGGCTAACCCTATATGGCCCGGATATATACCTAGACCATCGTGGTGGACCCGGACAAAACAGTTTTTTACCAAAAAACCATAGAAACATTTTTGTTGTTAAATAAATACTAAAGGTAACTTCGGTTAAATGTAAGGTACTATTTGTTTTAACTATTAATTATTACTTATTTGTTTTAATTTATTAATTTTAAGTTACAATTGATTATTATTGTAGTAAAAGATTTTCTTACAAATAGATTCCGATGAAAATAATAAATAATAAATATTTGATAAATAATTATAAATATATTAACAAATATTATAATTTTGAATTTTATTATATATTTATAATAAATCCAAATAAATTAAAGTTTTGTTGATTGTGTTGTGTTGATTATGGTTATGTGTTTTGGTGATTTGAAAAATACAATTAAATTAAATATAGAAAATAAAATAAACACAATTGTTATTAAAACAAATGTCATATACACGAGACATAAGGGTTTGGCGTCAATATATTGGCCACAAATGACCGAAAATATGGCAAAAAAGACATTACAAACAAAAAGACATAAACCTGTTATATAATTACTTAATGTAATGTAAAGTCTTAAAAATGCAAACATTGATTGGTATATAATAGATATACCAGCACCGGTTAATACACAACCAGCTAATAAATATGAATTAGATAAGTTATAGTACTGGTATAAAAAGAAAATGACATTGCCAATCATTATTAATAATAAATTAAAATAAATATAATTTTTAGTCCAAAATTTAATTGATACGAAAGCGTTGAGCGCCCGTACGGCACATATAGTGGCCATCATTAGGCTATACATTAAAGCACTGGTAGACGAGGATAAATGTAAGTGTGAAACGCCTATAAATGTGGGCATTAACTGGTAAATGGTTAGCTCAATACCCTCGTAGATACCTATTATCATAACCCCTAATATTATGTAAATGATTTGCAATTTATTCCAAACAATAGGTTTATTGTGTGTATTATTATTGTCACTGTTTTTGTTGTGATAATTATTAGGCGGTTTATATGTGCGATAAAAATGCAATATTAATAACAATAGTGCTGAGAGTGCCAGTATTGAACCATTAATTAAAAATGGTATTTCAATTGGTGTGAATGGACCTTGATGTGAACTACCCAGTTCACTTTCATAATGAGCTAAAAATGGGCTACAAATGATGGGTGCAATACACATACCAAGTGCTACAAAGAGTCCGCACGAACTGAGATAAAGGGCAGACTTTTGGTCCCATATTTCGGCGATCCAAGCAATCATTGCTGTGTAAAGACCTGTGAATGCAATTGTAATCATTGTTAGTAATGTTAATATAAAATTTAAATACCAGGATAGTTTTTTTAGGTATAAAAATAATTGATTTTTTATTCACCTCCACCACCATAACCACAAATGGCGGTCACGGTAAACATTGTGGCCAAATCGGGACAGACCGGTATGGCTGCTATTGTTACAGCCATCAAAACAAGTAAACATATTAAAACTAATTGACGATTTATACGCGTAAATAATATACTGTCTAAATAAAAATTATAATTTATTTTTAAAATATTTAAATTAAATAAGCATGCATAATTATTTTTTTTAACATACTGATAGCGGCGCCCAAAGCCGTACCAATTGCTAGACAACAAAATATAAATGATATGCTATTTGTGGACACTTTAATGCGATGACTTAAATTGCTTAATGAAGTGCCTATTATTGTAATAACCATTCCCTGTAAATGATAAAGGTCAGTTTGAATTAGAAAAATTTATAAATTAAATACAAGTTGCATTGTTTATAAGTAATTTTAAGTAATTTTAATTATGTAAATTTAAAATAAAACATAGTTTTGCAATTTAAATAATTTAATTCTGAAAATGTTAATATTTTGTTGTTGTTGATTAGTAAATAAAATGTCATATCTTATATAGTTTTTATTTATTTATTAAATGATTTTACTATTATTTGTTGACAAATAAGTAAAACTAAAAATATAATTCTCACAATTAAAAATATCTTTACGTTGTTAGATCAATGACGTTAATTGTCATTTTGTACGTCAACACAATAGATAAATTAATAGCTAGTTAAGGTAGTTCAACTTATTACCAGCATCAATTGTTTTATTTCCTTAATCTTAGTCGGTGCTCTTGTAAAAAAAACTTACCAAGGTGCAACTAATTTCTCTATGAATGGCACCTTTGTAAGTTTTTTTTTACAAGAGCGACGACTAGAATTTAGGGAATGAAACAATTGATACTGCTTATTACTTATTATTTGAAAATAAATGTTAAACTGAAAAAAATCCAAGACAGCTAGTTATTTTAATTATAAAAAAATTGAGAGATCACTAAATTTTATAATTTAACGTTATGAACATGTTTTTTAATTTGGTAATTTATCTAGCGTAGTGACATACATTTTATTAAGATTAAAATTTATAATAATAATAAATCTTTAAATATTTTTTTAAAAATTATTTATTATATATTAAATTATATACTATGTATAATTCAAAATATAAATATTTAATTAATATTATTAACATTTTAAACATGTGTTATAATTAAATTACAAGAAATATACAAAAATAAAAATAATATTACGAGTACATAAAATAATAATATAATTCAAAGCAATTATATATCTAGTTAAAGAATTTAATTTACAAATATTTAAATATATAAAATTTATTGTTAACAAGGTTTGACAGCAAAGCTATAGGGATCTGCATTATAAGAATTATTGCTAAAGAATAGCTAAT
>JAQIWK010001585.1:0-10117 GCA_034695265.1 Dissorhina ornata
GGTCCATTATTAGCTTGGTCATTAGTCAACAATTGCCTAACCAGCTCAAGTCCTATGCCTCGGTTAGCCCCGGTAATTAACACTGTTTCCAAGCTCATGGTTAATATTGTCTTATTCCTAAAATATTTAACTAGATATTTTAGTTTTATCAATTTAAATTTGTTACTTGTTACTTATTTAAATTTGTTACTTACTTTAAAAATTAATATCTAACTGAAATAATGAAAATTTAATTACAACTTTAATTGTAAACTACAGTTTGTAACTACTTTTATAAATTGACAATGTTTACTTTTTGAATTTTACATTTACAAAATATGAACATTTTAGTTTCAAAATAAATTACGATTATATATTTATACAATTAGTTTTTTACTCAAATAATGTTCGCTTAATTTTATTAACTAATAAAATTTTAAATCAACTATAAATCACCCAATTATAAATATTTTTATTTTAAAAAATATATTTTATTAATAATTTCACTAAAAGTTACAGTTTTTATGTGTATGTTTTGAACATAACAATGATATTTATACAAGATACAAGTTTATTACAAATTAAATACATATTAAAATAATAAGTGTTCAATATTTAAGATAGGTAAAATGTAGTACTTTTAATTTGTAAAGTTTATAAAATTGAAATACAAAGTTAAATAAGCAGTTCCTCAGCAAGCCATGACCCTGGCCATCTACGTATAATAAACTTACGTAACTCCTCGTAAGCTAGTATTAATAGAAAAAATGGTACACCACATAACCATACCCAAGCTAAATTTAAATTAAAAAACAAATTAAAAAATATTTTAAAATTAGAAATACTAATTTAAGATTTATTAAAAATTATTATCACAAATTGTTATTATGTATAATTAATATTTTACTTACGGGTTGGTGGCGTAAGTGTGAGCACAGCATTAACCCTGGGTGTATAACAGAAAAATACACATAATGCTGTCTCAAAAAATATGCTAAAATTGAGCACGTGGTTTCTAATTATTAAAATTAAATAATAAATTATATAAATTAATTTTAACTTGATATTATTAATTGTAATTTTTATACATAAGTCTTCATTGCTAACTAGTACACTTGAGATGGTAAGTGTACTAGTTGGTTTTGGAGACCTATGTCTATATATAATTGTATAATTACCCTAAACCTTGTTGAAATATAGACACCCGGCGTGTCTTGGATACAATTACGTCCATCCATTGACAGACGACTACGCAAATAAAATAAGCTGTTTGAGCCTGGTACAATAAATCCATACGATCTTGATATTCCTAGATATAAAAATTATAAAATATATAATATCAGTATGCTAGTTAAATAAAAAATTAATTTCTAAATATTTTAACGGCAACAAATATACAATTTAAAATTTTTTATAAAGATACAATAAATATTTTACTTGTTTTATTGCATGCAAAATATTTTTAATTATTTAATTAAGTTTTAATTTATAAAGCTTACATAAGTTTCACCATTATGAACTAATACATATCCGTCAGTTTGCCAAGTGGTTTGCTGTTGCCATAAACTAACTGGATCAAATCCATTATTCCAAAATTGTATAAAGTAACCCAGGAAACCGGCCGACGACATTATTGAGCCTAACTGTACATACGATCTCAATATTAAGCTCCGGGTAACCAAACGATCCTTACGAGGGTTACGTGGTTTTAAACTCATGATATCGTTTTCGGCCGGTTCGTAGGCCAGCGATATGGCCGGCATTAGGTCAGTACCAAGGGCAATTAATAGTACCGTAATAACCCCAATAGCGCATGGGAAACCAAAAAATAGGAATATAGCAAATGGGAACAAGGTGGTAACGCTGCCGGCCAAAATGTACCCGATAGTTTTTTTCATGTTATCAAATATACGCCGGCCTTCTTCGACGGCCACCACTATTGATGCAAAATTATCATCAAGCAATATCATGTCAGCAGCTTGTTTCGATACGTCCGATCCTTGATTAATTTATATTTTAAAATTTTAATTAATTAAATAATTATTGTTACAACTTATAATTTATTTATAAGTTTTAAACAATAGAAAGTATGTTTTTCAAAAATCCCGCACAAAGTATAGATAATATTAAAGTGTTTTTGAAATATAATTTTATATAATATTAATTTGTTATGCTAAATAACTTATTTCTGATATATATTTATTTTTTTAAACATTTAATTTTATAAAATATTATTGATTAAAATTAGCAAATCCAATATAAAATTTATAAATTAAAAAAACTTCTATTATTCAACAAAGTTTACAAGGCGGATAATTGATTAATATACTTTTATGTATTGTTTATTAATAATATAATGTATAATTGTTAATTAAATATATTTTAACTAACCGGCAATACCCATGGCCACACCAATATTAGCCTTTTTAAGCGCCGGCGAGTCATTGACGCCATCGCCCGTAACGGCCACTATCTGTCCCAATGCCTGACAATTTTCAACAATCCTTAGCTTTTGTTGGGGTGATGTCCGGGCGAAGACTATTTCACGAAAATCGGCTAAAATATGCTGCAAATCAGGATCGGTTAATTGAGCCAGCTCATCACCAGGCACAACTATCGAGGCTGAGTTTGGTCGCCGTTGTCGGTCAATACCCGGTTGAGATATACGGGTCGACCGGCGATGAGATTCTGTGAATATACCCACTTGTTTGGCTATAGCCTGAGCTGTGATTGGATGATCGCCAGTCACCATGATAACTTTGATGCCCGCCGTACGACACTTGCCTACCGCTCCGGGTACTGATGGTCTGAAAAATTAAATTTAAAAAAATTTTTATAACTTAATAAACTGTAAATAATTACAAAATTTAATTTATTATAATACAAAAAATAAAAATTAATATTATTTTGGATTTTATCAAACAAACGCATTTTTCGATCTAACCAATAACTTATTAAAAATGTATAAACTTGTAGCCTTTAATTTGTAAATTATATTTTATAATTACAAAATTATTTAAAAACTTTTTTTAATTTAAAATTTTTTGTTAATTATAATTTTCACATTTAAAATCTATATTTATATTTTTTAAAACTGACCTGGGTGGATCAATTAACGCCACTAGACCTAAAAATCGCATATTATTCAACTCAAAACCAACGCTTGAATCATCACTCAAATCAAATTTATGATCAGGGTCAAACTGTGTCAACTCCATATCACAAAAAGCCAACACCCGTTCACCCATCGACCCTAACTCCCGATAAGCTTCCTCAAAATTAATCACGTGACTAGCAGTCATCGGGATAGTATCACCATTAGCACCAATAATGCATGAGCATAGCTTAATTATACGCTCAGGTGCACCTTTCATTTCAATAAAAAAGTGATTAGTTTGACCCTGGTCAACTTGGCCATTTTTGTGTATAGAATATTGGTATTTATATGTGGATGAAAATGGTTTTTCGGCCACTTTCGGGTATAGCTTGCGGTAGTCAACCACTGGCCGATCGGTCACCGATTCCATGTATCGCAAGATTGCCGTTTCGGACGCATCACCGCTGACCTGGCGTTTCATAATATCAGGGTTTTGGTCCATAAACTCTGACCTAGAGCATAGTCGGGCACATCGGGTATAGGGTTCCCAAGCGCCCTCCAAATCGGTCATTGACTGTGTATTTTCATCACGATTATGAGTCACGTGAACAATATGGTCACCAAGGTAACAGTGTTCAACTGTCATGCGATTTTGTGTCAAGGTACCCGTTTTGTCCGAACAAATGACACTGGTTGAACCCAGGGTTTCCACAGCTTCCAAGTATTTAACCAGGCAATTTTTTGATGCCATACGTTTGGCTGTTAGTGTTAGGGCTACTGTTAGGGCCGGCAATAAACCTAAAGATTAAATTAATAATATTAATTTAAATAATTATAATTTGTTTTAAATATTAATATAATTCAGTTTATAAATGTTTAAAACTGTAACACTATATCACTAGATTAATTTTAATATTTAAAAATTAGTTAATCTAATTATAAATTTGGTAGAAAGCATCATCAGTATAAATTAACAATTATAATATTGTATAAATAACTATTAATTTTATACAAAATTAATTTGGTTATTATGTTAGTTTTATTATAGTAATTTTTAAATAGCCAGGTTTTTAACCTGAACAAACTAAATTACCTTCAGGTATATTACCCACAATAATACCAATAGTTAATATAATTGAATTAACAGCACCCAGGCCAAACGACATGCATACAACAAAAAATATAACACCATCAATAATAGCCATGCACGTAATAATCGTGGTAAAACGGCTAATTTCGATGCCAATAGGTGTCTTTTCTTGTTTGATCCCGGTCACTAACCTAGCAATTTTGCCCATAACCGTATGATCACCAATGGCAATCACTATACCATAACCACTACCATCCACACAATTTGTCGAGTAAAAGGCCAAGTTCTTTGTTTCAAGCGGGTTAGCGTGGCCAACATCACCTGACCTGGATAATGGGTCCGATTCGCCCGTCAAAGATGAGTTGTCCACTTTCATTGACTCACATTGTATGATACGTATATCGGCCGGTATTCGGTCGCCGGCCTTACAGTAGACTAGATCGCCGACCACTAGCCGGTCGGCCGGCACCTCCTTTCGCTCGCCCCCTCTAATCACTACTGTTTGCTATCAAAATAAAAAGTTATGTGAAATTTATAACTTTTAATTATTTTATAATAATTTATTTTTTGTGGTTATAATGTTTTTAAAATTGTTTTATTGACTTTTATAATGACTATTAGTTTATTATTAAAATGCTTAATTGGGAGCTATTGAAATTAACAAAAATTTTAATTAACAAAATATAAGCTGTAATGTAAAATAAGTAGATAAAAATATACAGAGTGTTGAAGTTATTAATTATGACCATGGTTATAGTTTATTTCAAATTATTCTAAATTAAACTATATATTTTATCTACTTTTTTAAATTACAAATTATGAGTATGTAAATTTATACTTATAAATTAATTTTTAATAATTTATAATTTAAACAAACCCGGCACAAACCTGTGGTATCATGTTTTTAAATGATTTAAATATCTCGGCACTACTAGCTTGCTGAGAATACGAGTAAACACCAGTAATTAAAACAACCAGTGACAAAGCTATTGTAATAATGTACTACACAAACAAAATAAAATTAGTAACAAGCATATTTAAAAAATTAAATTAACAAATATAATTCAACACTTACATATTGCATTAATCGAGGTTCGCTCAGGAAAAAGCATACCAAGCTAATGGCCGCTGCTATCCAGATAATAATGGCAAAAGCGGTGGTCATTTCCCGACCCAACAATATAAACCAATGGGTTTGTTTGGGTGGTGTGAAGGCATTAGGTCCGTCTCTTTTGTACCTGAAGTCGGCCTCACTATCGGTAACGCCCGCATCGATACTAGTTTTTAATTCATCTTGTAACTTTTCAAATGTATACATATGTTCAACTATTGTCACCTCTTTCGACAGGTCCATTTCTTTTTGACCTGGGTCATTATTCTAGTTTTTATAATTAAAATTTATTTTATAAGATTTGAAGAAATATTATAACTTGTTAAAATTATTTATTTAAAAAAATATCTGTCTTATTTAACAAAAAATAATTATATACTAATTATAATCTATAAAACCAAAAGTAAAAAGTTTTTTTTAAAACTACTGTACAAATTCAACATTAGTTTTTTAATAATTTTTTATAACCAAATTGATCTTATAAATCATAATCTATTTATATATATATATATATATTTATATATATATATATATAATTTAATAACTTACTTCAACTTTTTTCTTAGACCATGGCCATCTAAATTGCCACTTTTTATTATTTGAGTTAATATTATTATTATTATTAAAATTTCTATTATTATTACTATCAGTTTGTCCACCGGTGGGTACATTTCCTTCAATATCTCGTTGGCTATAATTACGGGTCAAATCAAATGACAGCTTACGGGCCATTATTGCCAATTAAATATATAAATATATATATACAAAATATATTAAATTAAATGTAATTTTATTACAAATAAAAACTTTTTTTTGTGTTAAGCACTTTAAAATATTTTATATATCAAAATAAAAAATTTTATATCAAAATGCTTTACTTTTATAAAAATGATTACTAATATTATAAATTAGTTTAATAAAACATATATTTTACAAATTAAATGTATTGTTTTTAGACATTATATGAATAATGCCAATTGCATTGTAATTGCTTAAGATTTTATATACATGTAGATTTACGTATGTTTGTAGCTAACTTAATTTAGCTATTTGATATTTATAAGACATTGAATTTTTTTATTTGTTTTGTAAATTATTTTTATATATTTGAAAAAACTGTATACTCAGTGTGTAGTCGACTAAAAAAACAATATTCAAAATTTTTTGTTGTTATATATTTTTTTTGTCAAGATGTTTTGCAATTAAACTTAAAGATTAATTAATACCGGATCTTTCCATTACAATATAATAATCATATTATAATTTACCAGGTCATTATATATATAAATATAATATATAATAAATATATATATATATTATGTGTTGTATTTTTTGTAAGAATTAATTAATTGTTAATATTTAATTTAATTGTTTGGATTTATTTTGTATAACAAAAAAATTTATAGAAATATTATTTAAAACATTTTCTTTATTTTATTAGTAATAAAATTTATATAATTTATTATTACAATTGGCGCCATATAGATTTTATCATGTAATGATATTTCATAATAAATAACTCAAGCCTAGTATTCAATTAATAAACATTTAATTAATTTTTTAGTTTTTAAAAAAATGTCAAACATCGTAAATTTATTAATCCGGATAATAATTGCTATATTACGAAATGTGTATTAAATTAATTTTACCCTAATTATTGGTATATAATACACGCGTTTATATTAGTAATTATATTTGACTTATATGTTAGATTTTCTCTTTTTTTTAATTTACTTTTATAAATTAAAATTTTTATTTTTCCATCAGAATTTATATTAATATAATTTAACATGTTACATTATATTTTAACTATTTTTAAATTATATTTAATTATAATTTATTTGAAATCCTAATATGAGTTTGTTTTATACACAAGAAACACCGGTAATTTACTATTTCTAGTTTTATTAATAATAAATTATTATATAGCACTACTAATATTTAATTAAATCATATTTATATTATACAAACAGGTATATGAGTACCTTACTAAACAAAGCTAATTAATAAATTAGCAGTGTCATTTAACAAAACAATTCACATACAATAAATAGATATTATGTACGCAATAATTATTATGCATTTAATATAAAAGATTTTAATTATTACTTGAAATACAAATAAAAAATTTTAATTCAAAATATTTATTATAGTTGTGAAATAAAACTTTTAATAATATTATAAATTAAAAATAAAAATTGTTTTTAATTACAAAATCTATAATAAATTATTATTACATTTTTTACATTTACTAATTTGTCTTGATGTTTTTAGCCTGTATATTAATGTGTAATTTACAAAGTGTAAACAATAAATGCAATTAAAGTTTAAATTAATATAAATACTTATTTAAATAAAAACATTTTTATTATAATAAAATTTAATATAAATTAAATTAAATATTGATTTACTAAAATTAATTTTACAACTTTTCATTAGAAAGTTAAAAATTTTAATTTTAACTAGATACAAGATTGTTCAAGGATTGTTTATCTTTTAAAAATACAATCAACATTGTATTTTTGTATTATTAATTAATTATAAAATTATAATTAATTATATTAAAATCACAAGTTGTTTTAAAAACATAATAAATATATAAAGCTGCAAAATATAATACAATTTATTAATGCAGTTGTAAACAGTGCTATTTTAATAGTTAAAACGCATTGCAGTGACTTTTTAATTAAAATTAACCAATTACAATTATTATAAAGTACATTGCGTAATTAATCAGCTAGCAACAACAACAATTTGTTTAACAAAATTGATTATATTACATTTATAGATATAATTTGAAATTTAATATCAAGTACTACCTGTACTACTTTTATGCAACCAATGCCTAGGACAATGTACTAAACTACTTGAATTAAAATATTTTTATTTTTTTATCAATGTAATATTTAACACCTGAATTTCAAGTAATGAATTTTTTTAAGCATGCACAAAATTGTTGTATATAAGCCTCGGTTAAACAGTTAGTTAATTCATAAATCATACTAACATTTGATGTTAAGCCTCAACAGTGTTTGAACAAACATCAGTAAAACTAACTTATTTCTTCTTGGTCATTTTGAAAATTAAATTTTTATACTTTTTATATTAAAATAATTTTAAATTTAAATTGAAAAGTTTAATTATTTTGTGAGAATTAACTATTAAAAACTATTCAAGCAATCATGTCCAACAAAGTTAGCCAGGTTCGACAAAACTTTCACCAAGATACCGAGGCCGGTATTAACAAGCAAATCAATTTGGAATTACATGCTTCCTATGTTTACGAACAACTTGTAAGTCTATTATATAAACTCATTATTACCTAGATTAATAAATTAATTTATATTTCTTATTTTATATTTAAAAAATAGGCCTGGTACTTCAACCGTGATGATGTAGCTCTGGGTAATTTTCATGACTATTTCAAGTCACGTGCCGACGAAGAGCGTGGTCACGCCCGCAAGTTCATGGAGTACCAAAATAAGCGAGGTGGTCGGATTGTACTCCAAGACATTACCCGACCGGCCAAACAGGACGGGTGGACAACACTGACGGCCATCGAGGCTGCCATGGATTTAGAGCGGACTGTGAATCAGTCATTACTTGAATTACAAGGTGTGGGCAATCGTACCAATGATCCCGAGTTTACCGACTTTATTGAGTCCGAGTTCCTACACGAGCAGGTCGATGATATTAAGAAGCTTGGTGATCATATCACCAACTTGAAACGTGTTGGTGAAGGTCTGGGCGAGTACTTGTTTGATAAAAAGACCCTGGGCTAATTTTGCCTGGTGAAAACTTTATATTTATTTTAGTTTTACTCGTAAAATTCAAAATTACTTTTTTAATAGCTATTATTGTTTATAAATAACTATTTTAATGAGTAAATTAAATATAAAGTATATATAAATAAATTTTAATGTATTTCTTACGGAATAATTAAATAAAATTTGAATTTATAAATTATGTTTTATTTATCACTTTTAATTTTTGACTTATATTTGAATTATTCAAATTAAATACAAGCTATTGATTTTTTACAAATTTACAAACAATTATTTAATTATTTAATTTTTATTACTTTCAATAAATTTAAAAGTATTTGAATTTTTAATAAAAAATAACTTTTGATTTAAATATAATTTACACGATTTGAGGGCATAGTTAACACAAACGGCACAAAAATTTGATAACATAATGATTAAACACTTGACATATATTTATTTAAAATTAAAAAATATGTAGTATAATATGTAATAAAACCCCAAAAAATATGTAAAAATATGTAATAACAAACTTAAATATATGTGATAAAAAATCAAAAAATATGTAAAATATGTAGTTATAATCATATATAAAACAAATTAATTTACTTAATTAAAATATTTCTTATTATATTTAACAATTAAATATTATTTGAGATTAGTTTCTTGAAAATATCGCCAATTATTAACTATATGACTATATCTGGAGAAAATTAATATGACATATCCATAGTATCAAAAGGTCTGATACTGTATATTTAGTATACATAAATAATATAGTGTAGATCAACACAAAACTTTTGGTTATATTATTTAATAAAAGGTAAAAGTTTTGTAGTTTATAAAAATTTAATCAAAAAATTAGCGCATAATTTGAAAAAATATGTATTTTAGTGCAATTTTTATTAAATATGTAATTATATGTAATAACAAACCAAAATGTGTTTTTATATGTAAATATGTAAAAACATATTAAGCTTAAAATGCGTCTTAGTTTATGATTCGGATACATCTTGAAGTCCGAGTGTAATATCTTTAACCGCAAAAAATATTTAGTTATGTAATAATCAAGTCTT
>JAQIWK010001586.1:0-10111 GCA_034695265.1 Dissorhina ornata
TTTTTTTTTGTATTAGAGGCTTTTTAAATTTTGATTTTTTTTCTTTTAATTCACATTATCTTTTCTTTTGTTTTTTGTTTTTTGGTGCTATCACAAAAAGGGCACAGGTACCCTTTTCTGCTTGGTTACCGGCTGCAATAGCAGCTCCGACTCCGGTGTCTTCTTTGGTTCATTCTTCTACTTTAGTGACAGCTGGAATTTATATTCTAATTCGTTACAATTATCTTTTTTTGTTAATTAATTTGTCTTTTTTTAAAATCTTTTCAATTTTTACGATAGTTTTAGCGGGGGGTTCTGCTGTTTTTGAAAAAGATTTTAAAAAAGTCGTGGCTATGTCTACCTTAAGTCAACTAGGGATAATGTTATTTGTAATAAGATTTAATTGTTGAATTTTATCTTTCATTCATATGATAATTCATGCTTTTTTTAAGAGTATACTTTTTTTAGGTACGGGATCTTTTATGAGACAGTTGACAGGAAGTCAAGATTCTCGTAATTATGGGAGAGGGAATTTTTTATACTATTCATTTATTTATTTTGTTGTCAGTTGTTTGTGTTTAGGAGGGTTTCCTTTTTTTATTGGGTTTTACTCTAAAGATATAATTATTAATAGGAGATCTTTTTTCGGGGGTTTAATTTTTTACGTTTTTTTTATTATTGGTTGTATTTTTACGGTTGTTTATAGACTCCGTTTGGTTTTTTTAGGCTTTTCCTCTATACTTAAGATTTTTAGTTTTTATTCTTTTAAAGAAAATTGAGTTTTCTTTGTGCCAGTTACTTTTATTTTTTTAAAATGTTGATTAGTAGGAGGCGTTTTTTATTGATTTTTTATTTCTGAGCTGTATTTTATTATAGGGTATTTTGATTTAATTTTTGGTTTGTTAATTTTGAGATTGGGGTTTTTTATTTTTTTAATTTTAAAGTTTATTTATAAAATTTCTTTTGTTTTTGGTAAAATTCTATTTCTTCAATGATTCAGTATAGGAGGAGTTTCTACATTTGGTAAATATTTTAAATTTAAAAGTTTCGAATATGGTTGATTTGAATTTTTTGGTGGTAGCGGAACCTTTAAATTTTTGGCTAATTTGCTTTTCAACATTAAGATATTCAGTTTTTTAAGATTTGGAGGAGTTTTAACTCTTGGTGTCTTGTCTAGTTTTTATTTTTTATAAGCTTTTTTAGTTGTATCAACGTTAGTTTTGAAGGAACTAAAGATTTTTTTAAGTATTCTTTATAAATCTTAATATTGAAAATATTATATTTTTTTAAACTACTAGAATTATTTTATTAAGTTCTTATATTTATTTTTAAGTTCTAAACTTAATGTATTCTTAATACTATATAAGATTTAGTAAATTTCTAAGAGGTTTAAACTCTTTGCATTTATATATATGCTAAACTAAATTAATTTATTTTGGGATCGTTTTTATTATTTGGTTTGGAGTGAAAACGTGTTAAAGCCGCTAACTTTAATTATAGTGTAAAACTACATTCTATCCTTGATACATTTTATTTAAAATTGATAGTGGTTGATGGTGTTTCCTTTTGAATCTTGCAAAGATTTAATTATCATCCATTTTGATCAAGAGATTTTTCCTTTTTGTCATTCATAGATTAATCCAAAAGTTAAGGTTATTAGAAATATTATTAGGATAGATGTATTCTTCATTGTTATTTTTTCTATTGGGTAGGCCAATACCATAGAAATTTCTACATCGAAAATTAAAAATAAAATAGCAATTAAAAAAAATTGGAATGAAAAGGGGAGGTGAGTTGGATTTATAACAGAAAAACCACATTCAAATTGATCCCATTTATCTTTATTAAAAATTGTTTTTTTTTGTAATGTTTGTGTTGTTATAATAAATAATATCAGTAGCAAGATTGTGGAAAGTCAGATATTGTAAATTTTTATTCTCTTTTTTCTTTTTAATTGGAAATTAAATGTACTTTTATACTATAAAGAGAGTTAAGAACCCCATCAGTATAGTATTGAATATAAAAATAATCACACAACGTCTACGAAATGTCAGTACCAAGCAGCACATTCAAATCCAATTATGTGAGATATTGAATTATTTAATGAACTAAACCGTATTAAAGAGACAAAAAGAAATAAAGATCCAATAATTACATGCAATCCATGAAACCCTGTTGCTATAAAAAATGTTGAACCAAAAGATGAATCTGCTATGCAGAAAGGAGCTTCTTTGTATTCAAAACCTTGAAACACAGAAAAAACAAGACCTAATGAAATCGTTATAATTAGAGCTATTTTAGCTTTATTAAAATTATTTTTTAATATTTCATGGTGCGATCATGTAATAGTGACTCCTGAAGATAATAATAAAATAGTGTTAAGTAATGGAATTCTTATTGGATTGAAAGAAGTAATAGCTACCGGGGGTCACGCTTGTCCTATTTCTACAGAAGGAGAGATACTACTGTGAAAGAAAGCTCAGAAAAAAGAAATAAAAAAAAAAACTTCTGATGAAATAAATAAAATTATACCAGTTTTTAATCCATTCATAACTAAATCAGAATGATTTCCTTGATTGGAGGATTCCCGGTGAATATCACGCCATCAGGTAAAAGCAATTATTAATATTATTAAAAAGGCTGTTGCAATAAAAAGAAAATTCTTTTTATTGATTATAACTAAACTTGCTGATACTAAAGACAAAATTCCGTTAGAAGCTAATAGAGGCCACGGTCTTATTTCTACTAAATGGAAGGGATTAAATTTAAATATTATTTATTTAGTTTCTGTTGTGTAAAGAGTAATCAAAGTCATGAAAACATAAGCTTGAATACAAGCGACTGCAGTTTCTAAAATAGTCAATAAGATAGGAATTGCTAAAGCTGGTATATTAATTAAAATTGTTATTTTTAATAAAAAATTTCCTAATAAAGATATTAATAAATGCCCTGCAATTAAATTTGCCGTTAGGCGTACACATAGTGTAATAGGACGAATTATATTTCTAGTTAGTTCAATCAAAACCATAAATATTATTAAAGCCATTGGGGTACCTTGGGGTAATAGATGAGATATCATGTGATTGGTATTTTTTAATCAACCAAAAATTATTAGAGATAACCAAAAAATTAAGGATAGGGGTAATGTAATTGTCAAATGTGAAGTTACAGAGAAAATTTGTGGGTAAAGAGCTGTAAAATTTATTAAAATGATTGATAAAAATGTTACAATAATTATAATTTCTGTGCCTTTTTCTGTTTTTTTTAGAGTGAAGGAAACTTCATTTTTTATGGATTTAATAATTTGTAATAAAATTAAGAGTAAAGGACTGTTTATTATTCATATCTTAATTCCATATAAGGTGGGAATTACTACTAAAATGATTCATGGTGTTATGATAAATCTAGCACTTGGGTCAAATATAGAAAATAAATTTATTATCATTTTAGGCTTTTTGTTTTTTCTCTTATAGATTTTGTTTCTGATTTAATGTAATTTGTTTTTGGCATCAAAGAAAAAGTGACTCCTAGAAAAAATAGTAATATTGTAATAGTAAATATTCATAGTATTGGTATTATTTGTGGTATAAAGATTAAAAATTTCTTAATTTTGACATAATTATATTTTTCATAAACTATAATCTTATATGTTATTAATTTTTTTAATGAATTCTTTTCTAGAAGTTACTTGTATCAAAATTGGTATAAAAGAATGATTATTACCACAAATTTCTGAACACTGTCCTGTAAATAAACCAATCCGTTTAGAAAATAAGAAAATTTGATTGAGACGTCCCGGTAAGGCGTCTACTTTGACTCCTATGGTGGGTACCGCTCAAGAATGAATAACATCTGAAGATGTTAATAGAGCTCGAATTGAGGTATTTACTGGTAGTTGCAACATTTCTCTGGTCTTTAAAAGACGTAAAATGTTAGAATTTTCCATAAAATTATCAGTTTCTAATATATTTAAAGAAGTGTATTCATAAGATCAGTACCACTGGTGTCCGGTAGCCTTAATTGTTATTAAAGGAGTTTTTCTATCTTCTATTAGATATAGTGTTTTTAATGAAGGTATTGCAATAAAAATTAATAGAAAAGCTGGGAGGATAGTTCAAATTGTTTCAATCTCTTGCCCTTCCATAACAAACTTATTGAAATTTTTTCTTAAAATTATAGTAGTTATTAAGTATAAAGTTAAAATTGTAATTAGTATCAGAATAATTATGGCATGATCGTGAAAAAATAAGATAGATTCTATGGACATTGAAATATTATCTTGTAAAGAAATTGCTAATCAGGTTGGCATTATTTTAAATTAATCAAAGTGGCTTGATTAAAAGTGTGTTCTAAAATAGGCACTGGGTTTATCCATTCAATTGAAGTAGAGATATTATAAGAATAAATTAATCTTCGGGATGCTGTCATACCTTCTCAAATAATTCATATAAATAAAATAACTGCTAAAAAAGAAATTAAAGATCCTAGAGAGGATACCACATTTCATGAGGTAAAAGCATCCGGGTAATCGGAGTAACGCCGGGGTATTCCATTAAGCCCTAAAAAATGCTGCGGGAAAAATGTTAAATTAACTCCTAAAAACATAGAGAAAAATTGGATTTTTAATATTTTAGGATTTATATTTATATTAAATAATAAAGGTAACCAGTGAGTTGCTCCTGCTATAATAGCAAAAACGGCTCCTATCGATAAAACGTAATGGAAATGTGCTACAACGTAATAAGTGTCATGTAAAATGATATCAATGGAAGAGTTAGACAAGATTACTCCTGTGAGTCCTCCAATAGTAAATAAGAAAACGAATCCAATAGCTCAATATATAGCAGCATCTATCGCGATATGGGCTCCATTTATGGTAGCCAATCATCTAAATACTTTTACGCCAGTTGGGATAGCAATAATTATTGTAGCAGAAGTAAAATAAGCTCGAGTATCTACATCTATTCCTACTGTAAACATGTGATGGGCTCATACGATAAAACCTAAGAATCCAATTGATACTATTGCATAAATTATCCCTAAAGTACCAAAAGGTTCTTTTTTTCCTGAGTAAAATCTGATAATGTGTGAAATTATACCAAACCCTGGTAAAATTAGAATATAAACTTCTGGGTGTCCAAAAAATCAAAATAAATGTTGATAAAGAATAGGATCCCCACCTCCAGAAGGATCGAAGAATGTGGTGTTAAAATTACGATCTGTTAATAATATAGTGATAGCTCCTGCTAACACGGGTAAAGATAGTAGTAATAAAACAGCTGTAATTAAAACAGATCACACAAATAGTGGGATAGAATCTAAAGTTATAGAAGAAGATCGTATATTTATAATTGTTGTGATAAAATTAATTGCTCCTAAAATAGAAGAAGCTCCAGCTAAATGTAAGCTGAAAATTGCTAAATCTACGGAAATACCTGAATGGAATAAGTTACCTGCTAAAGGAGGATACACTGTTCAACCAGTACCGACTCCTGTTCCAGCAAAAGCGGAAATAGATAGTAAAGAAAGAGATGGGGGTAAAAGCCAAAATCTTATGTTATTTATACGAGGGAATGCTATATCTTGGGCTCCAATTATTATGGGAACTAGCCAGTTACCAAAACCTCCGATCAAAATTGGTATAACTATAAAAAAAATTATAACAAAAGCATGAGCTGTAACAATCGTGTTATAAATTTGATCATTTTCTATGAAAGATCCAGGCTGACCTAATTCTAAACGAATTAGCGCTCTTAAAGCACTTCCTAGTAAACCAGCTCAAGCTCCAAAAATGAAATATAAAGTTCCGATATCTTTATGATTAGTAGAATAGACTCATCGCATATAGGTTACAAACAAAACTTCTCCGTTTAGGAAGTTTTTGTTTGTAACTCTATAACCAAAATTATTAATTAAACATATGTCATATAAAAGTTTTAATAATTTATAAAAATAATTATTTGAAAATAAAGATTTTATTATAATAATTAAAGAAAAGAAAAATAATAAAAAAAGAATTTTTTAATAATAAAATTTATTACAAATATCCCCCTTTAACAATAAATACGGTATATTAAAGGGGGATATTTTTGTTATTAAAACTTTAAAAGTTTTACTTTTTTATTTAGCCAAATAAAGTGACCTGCAGTCACAAACGTTTAGTGTAACCCAAATGGTATATATATGAAAAACTTGTAAGAGACTCAAGGGAAAAAAAAATTAAGCAATTTCTTTGTAACAATTCCCAATTTTGGGAACCAAAAAAAAATTGGGAATCGTGGTTAACTCTATTTGCTATTGCATTAAATACTTAAAAGGTATTGGGTTTTAGTTGTTTAACCTAAAATAAAAGCTCTAAAAATTTAATAACCCGAAATTATTTAATTAGCTAAGATTAAGCTGTAGTATAGCATCTCTTTGTTAAAGAGAAGATTTAAATTTTTGTTAATTTAATTATAGTTTTATATTTTTTATAAATTGTATTTTTATAAAAGTATTTACCGGTTTTAATAATTTGATTTATTTGAATTAATTTTATAGTTTTTATGGATTAAGGCTGTGCCAGCAATCGCGGTCACACAGTTTTTTTTTTAATATTTTGTTTATATAATTATTTAAGTTTTTTTTATTATTTTTGGTGAAATAATTTTATTTTGTGTTAAGCTGTTGATTAATGGTAATTATTAAAGGGACCATGGATTAGATACCCTGTTACTTTAAATTTATTTTAGGTATTGAAGAAAAATTCTTTTTAAACCTTAGTTATTTGGCGGTTTTTAAAACTTTCAGAGGAGTTTAGAAATTAATAGATAACCCGCATTTATTTTTACTTTTATAAGATTTTGTATACCACTGTATAAACTAGATTTATTTCTTTGTAATTTTTAATATAAGAATTCTGGTCATGGTGCAGATTTATAAAAGGTTTTGTGAACTACTTTTTTTTTTGGTTTTTATTATTTTATTGATAATTGGATTTGATTGTAAAATTATAATTAAATTTAAATTTGATTAAGTTAATTAAAAAAGTACATATTGCCCGTCATTCTTTATATAGACAAGTCGTAACAAAGTAGAAAAACCGGAAGGTTTTTCTTGTTAGAGTTTTATTAATTTTAATTACGGTAAAAATCTTTTAACTCTTTTATTATTTTTAGGGGGCCAAAAATTAGTGCATTATTAAAAATTATATTTTTGATGTTTGTTAAATTTTCGATTTAATTTTTATTACCTTTTGTATAAGGGGAAATAGAATCTTTTGATTTTAATATTATTGAATTTAAATTGAGCTTACTGAAAATTTGTTTTTATTTTATACTTTTAAATTTTTAGTAAGAAGTTTAATTCTTTACGTTTTTTTTTATCTGTTACTTATTTTTGAGATAGGTTTTTTCTCTTTTTTAAATTAATATTGTTAAATTTTTAAAATTAATAAAAGTTTTTAGATGTTTAATAACTTTTATTTTGTTTAAATTTTATATTTTGTAATATTAGTTTCTTTTATTAATTATTTTATTAGTAGAACTGTTTTGATTATCACTAAAGTTTGATTTTTGTTATTTTAAAGAGATTGCCTTTTACTTTTTTGTAATGGAAACTGTTTATCAAAGTATTATCTTATTATTTTGAGTGTTCCCTGCCCGGTGAATTTAACGGCCGTGGTATTTTGACCGTGCTAAGGTAGCGAAGTCATTAGTTTTTTAATTGAAAACTTGTATGAATGGGAAATTTTTATTATAAATTTTGTTTTTTTTTTAATTTATAAATATAGTGAAAATACTATTTAAAAACTTTTAGACGAGAAGACCCCAGAATTTTTATAAATATTTTTATAAAAAGTTTATTTTGTTGGGGCAACGTTTTATTTTTTATTTTATCAATTTTATGTTTTGTAGAACTTTGAATATTGAAAATTTTTTTAAATACTCTGGGGTTAACAGCATAATTTTTTTTATAAGGTCTTATTTATTAAAAAGATTATGACCTCGATGTTGGATTAAAAATACAAATTAGTGTAGGTGCCTTGATTTGTTAGACTGTTCGTCTTTTAAATTTTTACATGATCTGAGTTCAAGTCGGCGTAAGCCAGACTGGTTTTTATCTAATGTTTTGTAATAAAAAGTATAGTACGAAAGGACCTATTTTTTTTAATTATTAAAAGTTTGTTTTTAGGACAGTCATTGTGATTTTGGCTTTGGGGGTCAAAGATTAAACCTTTTTGGTGTATTTTCTTAAAAGTTGTAAACTTTAGCAATATTAATCTATGATAAAGTGTTAAGCACGGTATTTTTTGGTAATATAAGATTTTCATAAGGATTTGTGTATTCTATTTTATCATTATAGTCCTTTATTTCAGGCATGTCCTAATAGCATTAATAATGTTATGGGTATAAATATTATTATTATCAATAAAATAAAAAATTTTTTGTATCTTTTAATAGTATTAATTTGTATTGGGTTTGTTGTTTTTATTGTAATAATTAATATTATTCGTAAATAAACAAATAAATTTACAGCTCTTAAAGTTAAAATTGTGGTTAATAAAAAAATTAGGGTGTATCCTAAAAGCTCTTTTATAATTATTCATTTGCTTAGAAAACCTGTTAAAGGAGGAATCCCTCCTAAATTGGCCGTGGTTATTAAAATCACTCATTTTTCTAATGTGGTATGAGGCATCCTTTGAATTGTTTTTTTTTTTGTTTTATTTATTATTATGATTATTAATAGAACGGTGGATCAATATAAAATTGAATAGATAAAAAAAATACCTGTATTTGACGTAATGGCTAATAACATTCAACTTAGATTAAATACTGAAGAATATGCTATAATTTCAAGAAGTTTATTTTTGTTTATTTGTAGGGTTGCTCCTAAACTCGCTGATAAAATAATAAATAAAAGAATCAACTTCTTTATTTGAAAAATAATTAAATAAACAGGGGCAAGCTTCTGTCATGTCATTAGAATCGCTGCATTTTTAAATTTTATATTTTTTGTGACTCTAATGAATCATTCTTGGAAAGGAGAAGCTGCTATTTTAATCATTAATGAAATTACCCCTAACATTATAAACAAAGCGTTACCTGTAAAGGGCTTAATAATTATTATAGAAAATAATAAAATGGCAGAAGCGATTGATTGAATAATAAAATATTTTATTGATATTTCAATCATTTTTATATTTTTCCTTTTTATTATAGAACAAAAAGATATCGTGTTAATCTCTAGAACAATTCAAATTAGCAGCCAAGAATTTCTAACTAGGCATAAAGTTGTGGAGATAGTTAAAGCAATTGGTATTATTATAAAATTTCTTATTTATTATACCAAATTGCAAATTTGGTTTTATTGAGAAAATAAATTTGGTTTACCTTTTTATGTTTTGAAGACATCTAGTTTTTATAACTTAAAATTTAAAGGATATGGAAATTCTAGGAATTATGAATACCTAAGCTTAATTAAGCTTTAAATATCTTTATTTTTAAAACAGTTTTGGAGTTTACTGTTTTAAAAATACATTTTTTGGATTATCTTATTATGTTGGTGGGGGTGTTACTTGGGGTTGCTTTTTTTACTCTAATAGAACGGAAGGTTCTTGGATATATTCATTTTCGTAAAGGTCCTACCAAAATTTTTTATTTTGGTTTATTGCAGCCTATCTCCGATGCTGTAAAGCTTTTTTCTAAAGAATTTTTGAAAGGTTACAAATTTTCTTTTTATTTTTTTTGTTTTGGTCCTTTGCTTGGTCTATTTATCATAATAATTTTGTGGAGTGTTTTTTCTTGTTATTTTGGAATTTTTGGAAGTGTTTTTTCTTTTGTTTATATTTTTTGTTTTATGAGACTTGGTATTTATTTTTTATTATTTTGTGGGTGAGGTTCTGACAGTAAATATTCTTTGTTGGGAGGATACCGTTCTATATCTCAAACAGTTTCTTATGAGGTTTCTATGATTTTTTTTGTTTTAGTTTTTGTTTATATTGTTTCTTGTTATGATATTTTTTTTATTTTTTTTTTCCAATATGGTTTTTGGTTTGTCTTTTTTAGATTTTTAGTTTTTTTTTGTTGGGTTTTTGTTTGTTTGGCTGAGAGGAATCGAACCCCTTTTGATTTTTCTGAGGGAGAATCTGAGT
>JAQIWK010001587.1:0-10110 GCA_034695265.1 Dissorhina ornata
TAATTGACTCATTAAAATGTTAAAAGTGATGTGCTTATAATTATCAAAACAATTTATTTCAAACACTTTAAATTGTTAAATAAATAAATATTTAATTATAGCTTCAAAATATTTAATTAAATATAAATATAAACTTGTTTATGCAAAAATAAACAACTATTCCCTCATCTAATATACATTATATATAAAACTTGTAATAAGTGTACAATATTAATATATAATTTATAATATTTTGTATAATTAATTAATTATTCTATTAATAGAAGTTATTATTTAATCATTTATTTGTTTTTTTACTTACAAGACATAAAAATTAATTATCTGTCAATTTAAGAGAGAGAGAGAGAGAGAGAGAGAGGGAGAGATTGTAGTTTGTATTTAAATACTGTTAATGTAATGTAAACAAAATACTACCACTACTATCTTATTTAATTTGATATATTGTTTGTCTTTTTAATTAAAAACAAGTCATATAAATGACAGGTTTATATATACCGTTGTTTATAATATTATTTTATAAATATAAATATACACTTTTTTAGTGACTTGTTATTTGTTTGCCAAACGGATAAACATATAAAAAATTAATTATAAATGAAATATAAAAAAATCGTGTTAAAACAAAATCTACACAATTTTTTATATTACTGTCGACTTAAAGCTCATACAATTTAAGTTATTTATATTAATTTATATATTTTTTAAAAGTTATATAAATTCTTACCATTTCTCTAGTTTAATATACAGAATATATTTTTAATTAAATATATAAATAGTTTTGTGTTGAAAATAAAATTAATTGGTATTTTTTATTTTATTTTTTCAATTTTGATTTTAATATGAAATGTTTGTATTTTTATAAATAATAATTTAATAATTTATAACAAGAATGTATATACTTATTCCCAAAACCTCAAAAATATTTAATAAATTTAAGTTTAATTAATAATTATAAATAATATGCCTTATATCAGTTCACCTAGGATTATTTATTATTTCGACATAAGCTTTAGAAAATTATTAATTATATATAATTTAAAACAATTTTAATATAAATCTTTTTCTACAATATGGTTATATATAGTTTGATAATAAAAGTTTATAAAATATTTATAATAAATATTTAGTTTTTTAAACAAAATTTATTAATTAAAAAGTGTAATAACTTTGGTTAAGTATATCAAACAAAACTTATACACTTATAATTATTACCCTTTAATGATATAATAATATTAAACAACTCACGAAACCTTTTATTGTCTTAACTTTTAAATATAATTTGTTAAAAACTGTTTTTATAGTAAAATATTTCAATCAATAAAATATACAGTAAAAACATTTGAAATTTTCAAATACAAATATTAATTAAGTAATTAAATTAAGTGATTAATTAATTAATTAAAGTATTTTAATACATTTTAAGCCTAATATTATCGCTAAACAGACATAAAACAGCGCAAACATTAGTCTTTCAGTTTATGTTATTATAAAATTAATTTGCTTTTCAAATACAGACAATACATACAAACATTACATTAAATGGTCTCATATCTCAAACATTATATTTTCAAAATTATATTTTAAAACTTTAAAATTGTATCTCAAAATTGTGACCAATTTAATTAGCCTTAATTAATAAATGTTAAAAATATTATTTAATAATTTTAAAAACTTTAATGCATTTGTTATGTGAATTTAAAATTAAATTATTTTATGTAAATTATTAATATTAACAAGTTATAATTATTTTAATGCGATTATTAATTTTAAAAAATTACTATAAATATTTGTATTGTATATTTAGTTATGTTTATTTTAAATTTAAATAGTGAATGTTTTATATAAAAAAAGTTGTTTAAATATCGGAAAATTTTTTAAAAATAAATAATTGAATTAAAAAATATATATAATTTTAATTTTGTAATCGTGGAAAATAAAGATTAAGTTTATAAAATAAAATTATTATATAATATTATAAAACAAATATATAAAAATGTATTAAATAAACAGAATTGACAGCAGAATAAAAAATATATTGGTTTATTTGAGTGAACACAACAATACATACAAACAGTACTTATTGTAACAAAACTTATATTTATTGTCCGATAATTACATATTGTTTTTAGCAGGTTTTTCAGTTAATATAAAGATTACCATTTATTTTGAACATTACTTCCAGTTGTTTATAGCAGACATTCAAATGTTTTAAACAGTTATATATTTATTTTTTTGTTTGTTGGTAGAAATAAAACAAATATAATGATGTATTTGTGTATATAAATAAACTATGGGTTACTTAACGCCCACACATTTGTATAGTTTTATCATTAGGTTTGTAGTATGAGATGAGAGTAAGTTCCGGATCAGTTTTTTTTTATATATATACTTCATTGTATATATTTATAGCATCAATGTATTGGTCAGCATTTGGATGCTCTGTAAATTCAATACAAAGTCAAAGGCAATTGTATTATTAACTCAAGTGAACAAACAATGTATATATTGTTGAATTTGCTACAAAGTAAAAACCAAGCTTTCTTTTTTTCTTTCTTTCTCCCTCCCTCTCAACTTAAACCAATTTCTTATAACCAATTATTTACAATCTCTTATTATTATTATTTTTTTCTGTTATTATTAGTATTTTTTGTTTCAATGATTGTATATATTATTTACCATTTTATATAAAAACAAATCACTTTAATGAATGTTTACGACATATAGATTTCTCTCTCACTCACTCACTCACATTCACTCACTCTCGCAAATATAAAACCAATATTTATTTGATTTATAATTATATTTTTATTTTTATATTTTCTTTAGTCATAAAAAATTTTATTTTACGTGACAATACAATTCGTGGATAAATCAAATTTTATATTAAAATTAAAAAACTATTTAAAAAATAAATTATTTACTTTAACATACCTTGAAATGGTGAAATATGTATTAGATTTTTGATATGTATTTTTCATTCATTTATATTATAAACTGAATTGAAAGGGAAAACGAGTGTAAAGAAAGTGGTCATCAAATTGTTTGGATTCAAAAAAGCATTCAATAGTTTTTTGGTTTCCATTTACACATCAAATAAAGTATTGTCGGCTTTATTCTCGCCTTTTGATCAATATTTTTAGTTAAACTTTTGAAAATATCAGCAAAAAATAGTATTTTCTCATCTGTTATATTATATAACTTACATAACTTATATATTTTATGATAAAAATCTCTTGATTTTCAAATATCATTAGTAGTTTCTAAATTAAATATCGCTAAATTCTGTAGTATCATCTAAATACCGTCTATACATTATGTTTATTACAATTTTATTATACTTTAATAATTAAAGTTTAATTATATTTCCCATATTATTATTACTTAACTATAATATTTGTTAATAAGAGTTGCTTTCAAAAAAAAGTAATGTATTGATTAAATGTTTTATAAAACTCGTACAAAATAGCAATTTGTTGTTGACTGATATTTTATGTAAAATAAATATGCAAATTAAATATTTTATTATACAAAAAGCATATCATTAAACACAATGTAAAATTTTGTATATATTTTTAAAAATAATTGTTTTAAGCTATAAAATAAAAGATATGATTTAAATTATATAATAGATTTATATATAATATATGTGTATATTTTTTCAAACATCAAGAAATTGTATTTTTATGTAGTTTTTTTTAAAACAATTTTATATTTTTGCTTTTATTTGTGAATCGATGGCAACAAATACAGAATATTGTGTGTGTTTTGTAGCCAAACCACAGATCCGGTAATAAAAGAAACTGAGATTCAAATAATAAATTTCAATTTAGTCAACAAAATACATATTTATTGTGTTTTCTCTGCAAATTTATTTTAAACACAAATTCATGTTTCAATACAACTATTGCTTAAAAAAGTGAAAATTCTCGGCAAAAAAAAGTTCATTATTTGAGCGAATGATTGATTATTTTCACAAATAGTAGTCATATTTTAACGTAATTTCAAAGTAAGAATTTGTGCACTTTTTTTGCAACTTTTCATTTATATGTAAAATAAATGCTAAATATGTTTAATATTTATTTTGCAACCAAAAAATATTTGTAGAAAAATACTTACAAAACATTTTTTGTTTGTAATAAGTTTTATTTATTTAATTTTCAAATTCTGAATAAATTATTGAAATTATTTTGATTAAATATTTTTTGACACATTTTTTAAATACAAAAAATTAAAAGTCAAAGTTAAATATTTAAATAATTATGATTTTAAAATATTAAAATGTTCAAGTTAATGTTAGTATTTTAAATTACCAAAACGTGTCGGAAATATATCTAATTAACTAATTGTGTTTTTTGTGTAAATTTTAATTATTTAAAAAATAAACAACGATTTAAATGATATATGCAATTGAGTGCCAATCAATTGTAAAATACAAATAGTAGTCACTTTAGGTGTAAATGTTTTGTTGATTTACTAGTCAATGAGTACAGACTTTTAGTGTAAAACTAAACTCAAATAAATTAATTGAGATTTACATTCATTGAAAGCTTACTTTGAATGGGTTTACAATTTTATTTATTTAAATATAAAACATTTATATATTTGGTAAATTCATTAAAACTAATAGATTTGAATTTAAATATACATTTCAAACGCTTAATGGTATCAACATTTGGATTGAAATTAAATCCAAATGTATATTCAAAGCAAAATATATTTTTTTAAAATATAAAGTTATATAACTTTTATGTATAATATAAGACTAATAGTGTGAGTATAGCATCACATTTAATGAGTAAATGAAAAAACATATATAAATTCAATGTTTATTTTGCATTTACATGACATCCATTCAAAACTGATATAAAAATTTAAATAATTTTATGTTTAATTTAAATATAAAAATAATGCAAAAAAATTTTATAACCAACCAATAAGTTAAATCGTTATTAAGTATGTATTTTTATATTAAAATAACAAATAAATAAAATTAAAATTAATGATTATTATGACGACAAGAAAAACAAATTGAATGTAAAGTTATTTAAAAAATATTTTTATATAAAAGTTTTATTTTATTTTAGTTTATCTTTTGTCGTATATTTATAATAAAAATTTATTATTAGAGTTGCCATAAAAAATGCATTTATAATAATTTTTAAGTGAATATTTATTTTGCAGTATTTTGATCACTCAATTATATTTTGTAAAAAAAAACTTTTATGTTAAAAATCCAATTATAATATAAACAAATTTTAATTTTTTTTGTTTTGTTTAAAGGCTTTTGTATTTGAAATTCAAACAAATTATATAAGGTTTAAGTTGTGAGCATAAAATCGTGTCAAATGAGTACATATAAGTAAACACCAAGTATTAGATTAATTTTTAATGTAATAAAATTTTTATAATAATATATATATATATATTAAAACTAATTTAAAATCAATCAAAATATATACTAAAATATTTAGTGTTTAAATTGAAATTTTTATCAAAATATAAAAATTTATTTAATTAATAAACAATTTTTTAATTAAAAAATAGTTTAATTAATAAGAAATTTTTAATATAAGATAAGCAAGCATATGATAAAATGTGGTGATGATATTATTTTTAGTAACTTAATTAATTAAACAAGTTTGAATTAAATATATTTTGTTATAAAAACTTTACCAATGGTTATAATTAATTATTAATTAGTTTACTTAATTATATAAAATAATATGAATTTGTTATATAACATTTTTTTGTGCATAATATTTATTTATAATATCAAAATGTTTGAATAAATTTTTGAAATAGTTTTTTACATTATTTAAATCATAAATATTTTATTTAATGAAATTGTTTTCAAAATAGCTTTTTAAATGAAAATCTTTGATTAATTAATATAAAAATACTTTTGATATTAAATAAAAGAGTTATAGAAAATGTTTATATTTGTCAATCTTTTGTGAATTGAATTACAATAATATATTTGTAAAGATTTTATATTTAATTATTTATATAAATTTCAAAACCTATTATATTTTTTAAAGCTTAAGTAATTATTTATATACAATTGAATATTACTTAATAAATTTGTTATAAATATGATTAATTAAATATTTCTATATTAATTGAAGTAAACAAAAAAATAGTAAAATAAATATTTGACATAATATCTTGTTAAATATATAAATATTAAATAATTTATTATTTGATTTGAATAAAAAAATACATTATAAATTACAAAAATATAATTTAAAAATATAAGCAAGACATCAAATTACTGTAAATCAAACAATATACTTTTTAATGTTTAATTATCATTATTATAAACACGATTTATATGTCAATCTAGGGTTTAAATTAGTTTTTTCACAATAGGTGGTTTAAATGTAGCCAAGTAATACACTGAATAATCATGCTGTAGGTTAAACGACCTTGATACTTTAATTATGAATTGTCAGGTTAGATAAAATAAACTTTTAAAGTCATCTATGGTCTACCAAACTAACTAGTGGATAAAAATACTGTTTATAATCATTATAATTGTACATAATTAACAAATTCATATATTTAAAAATTACTTTAAATAAAATTATTTTTCTACAAGGGTAAAATATGAATTATGCATTAATTTTATGCAGATGTCAACTAAAATTTTATGAATTTATTTATTATTAAAATAAAAATTTATAAATAAAAATATATTTTTCAATAAAAACTATTATCCTTTAAAAAATTATTGAAATTCATCATTAAAATAGATAAAAGTTTATTAAGAAAAATGTTTTTAAATTAAAACTTTTGATATTAAATATGTTTTTGAAATTTGTATTTAAAATATATTTGAAATATTATTAGCACTTTGTCTTATCCATAGTTTCCAAACAATTTTTATTGTTATTGTTTTATTTAATATCTTTATGAATAAATTTATTGAAATGTAAAATGTTATAAAAGTTTTTACTTAAGAAAATAGATACAAAATTAATTATTTATTAACTTTAATTAAATCAAATACATATAATTAGTGTTGGAAAAAGTTTTAATTTGTTTAACCTTTGATTTACGTGAAGTTTAATAATTTAATTAAAAATATTTTACTTAAAAAATGTATTAAACTTTTAAATATTAAAAAAAATTATTATTAGCACAAACTTTTACATTAAAAGCCTAAAATTAATTTGCAAACACCAAGGGAAAAAACTAGAAAGTGCTAGTCTTGTAACACATTAACGATTGAAAGATATACAAAAACAAAAATTCAAGAATGACTTTAAATATAATAGAAAATCGCTTATAAATACTAACAACAAAAAAGTTTTCACATTATTTTGTTATAAAATTAATAACAATTTTTTTCGCATCAATACTCGTTTAATTGCATTGAAATTACTATAATAATTATTTTTTTTATATTACATAACATTTGTGAAGTTAATTGTTGTATTGATATAAATGTTTACTAATAAATTTATTACATAATATATTTTGTATGCTTTATATTTGTCAAACAATAATAACATTTTTCTCATTACAAACATATTTAATAATTTATTAATAATAAAATTTCGAGGAATTTATTTTATTGAAACATAAAATTAAATATTTATTTAAATAATATTATTTAAATTGTTTATAAAGAAGTGAAATATATAATTTATTCAATTTAATTTAAATAATATTTTATTTATAATATTAATAATAGTATATAATTTAAAATAATAATAAACTATATTTCAAAACAAATTATTTGATGAAATTTATTTTATTGCAAAAAAATATTTGACATAAAAAATTAAATAACTTATACTTTTTCAACATTCAATCAAATTCTGTATTAAATTCTGTTATTATTTTTGGTGTTTTCTATATATTGTGTTGAATTACACGGAAATCAAACACTCATTGAATTAGGAAATCATTTCAACAAATTGTTTACAAACTGTTTTGGCTTACAATTGCAAACCTTTCAACTATACTTCAAACAATTGAAGATTACTTTCAAAAAAGCTTTATTTTATATTTTGAAACTACAATCAGCATTGATTACAAATTTTATCATTCACTTAACTAATCAAACAGTAAAAAATGTGAGCAAAACTTTTTCTTAATTTTTAAATCAAATTATCTAAACTTAAACCCCAAAAAACAATTATTTTGTTAAAGTATTTTTAATGCTATAATCAAAACATATTTATCATTATTTTGTTTTAAATACTGATTACAATTATTTAATTAATTAACTGAAAACATGATTTTTAAAAATATTCAAAACAATTAATTTTATAATTAAAAATTTCATCAATAAATTCACTGAAACACAGATCGCATTAACTGTTTGGACAGATGATCAGGCAATGAGCGAAATGAATCCAATTTACAGATATTTCTGTAATTTCTTTTGGCAAATTCATTGCAAGACTTTTGCAAATCAATTAAATTACTATTAATAGCCTTTTCATAAAGTTGGCAAATGTTTGCCAAATCAATGCATACATCACTTGACATGTTTGCGCACATTTGCATAAGTAAGGGCTCGTTATAAATTGTGGCCAATTTGATCACTTCTTTGTGGCTAATATAGTCAGTAATTTCGGGTTTCATTGCATATAAAAACTTAATGAATGAATAAAATGATTCATAAGTATAGTCTTTGATGTAAATCACATCAAATGTTGAGTTATTTATTAACAATTGTTCACATATTTGCCAAAATTGTTTGTTTCGTATTTGAAGTATAAATTTGTGACAATAAATGCTTTTGTCGTCAATTTTAAACACCAAATCATAATCGGATTGATTGTCGAAAGCCTTTGTCAAGTGTTTTACAAATATAATCATAGGATTGATATCTTCGTCATTGATTGAGTTCATGGATGACATCGTCGTATTCAATGAATTGGATACCAATTGATTGGATTCATTATATTTGCATTCATTAGCAGACAAATGAAGACTTGTATGACAATTGTCTTTAGCTTTGTTTTTAATGTCTTTAAATGAAACCATTTTTTCATTTTTACCACTCTTTTCGGCTTTAATATGATTGTTGTTGGCATTCATGCCATTGTCCTCCCGATGGAAAGCAATTGATTTAATAGTTATAAATAATTTTGAATATTTGGCGTAAATATCGCAAACTGAATGACTGGCCATAGACTCGGGCACAGGTGTAGGAGTGGTGATAAACCCGCGGTCAATAGGATGTCCCCAAACGTAGTACCGATTGTCTACCGAAACCGCGAGAGCCATCCGGTATTCATAGTGAGCGACAATGTCTTTGAATTGTTTATCGGCGCAGATATTAAGTGGTGTGTACTGAGGGTTTCGGGTGCCGTTACCGATCTGTCCGTAAATGTTTTCGCCAAATGAAAATAGTCGGCCGTCGGTCGACAACAGCAGTGTATTGTTGGGTCCGCACAGAGCTTTGGCAATGAGGGCGCCCTCCAGACCAGTGGTCAACGCAACCGGATTGTTGGAGAACGACGTGTTATGACTGCCGCGGACATCGCTAGACGGGTGTCGACCTAATTGTCCGAATTCGTTGGATCCCCAAACAAATACCCGACCCGTCTTCGTGAGCGCTAATGAATGGCATTTACCGCACGATATGCTCATTACCTGAGATAATGGCAATGCCATGGGTTTAGCACTCGGCGCGTACGACCGGTTACCCAATTGGCCGGTAGTGTTGCGACCCATCGCATAGACACGACCTTCGCTGGTCAACAACAACATGTGGTCACTACCGCACGACACGCCCACCACTCGCTCATCGGCCATAACAGCCACCAATTGGGGTGTATTTTGGTTGACACGCGAGCCGATGCCTAACTGACCAAACTTGTTGTCGCCCCACGAATAACAGTGTCCGTCGGCCGTTAAGGCCACACAAAACGCGTACCCGAAGTATACTTCAGTAATGCATTTGCCGGTCAACGTCTTGTTAAGCACTGGTTGGTCCATGTGTTGGTCATCGCGACCGACACCTAACCGACCCGATAAGTTGTGTCCAAAGCCGTACACATTGTCATCATTGGTGGCAAATATGATTGCGGATCCGTTGTAACCAAACACTAACAGCAATCGGACGCTTGTCTTGAGCTGACAATTGGTGAC